>JAEMON010000004.1:5523763-5535846 GCA_030264115.1 Lygus lineolaris | reverse complement strand
TCCAAAGGTTCATTATTGAAAATAATAAACCAAAACTGCTGCCTATGTTGGGAAATTAGGTCAGCCATCCATCTATTTTTTTTGCATTTATTGCCCGAATCAAAATCAAAATTTAGTTCAAGACAATTATGTACGCACCTCGTTCTCAGAGTTTAATTTGGCGTATATTTCGCATTGTAAATTTATTGGGGCATCAGTGAAGGTGTAAATGTTTGGGTGTGGGTGAGTTAAAATTTTCCTTCAATTCATCTGTAAATTTAATTTAAAACAAAATATTTATTTCATCTTGTTACGGTTTCTATTGTATTTAAACGAGTTGTTTTTCATATTTGTAGTACAGTACCTACCTTTCTCGGATGCCCAAATTGCATAGGGGAAATAGTGCGTCGTCAGTAATGTACGTGGAATGCAAATATTGTGCACCTAAAACATTTGCCAATGTTGGATTTATTACCATGTTTCGACGGGACCGACTCGTCATTCCGCGTTATCTCGAGACTGAGCAGCGGGACCGAGTTGCCCAAATGAAAACCTCACCTTTCACTCGATCGGACCGGGTCGGTCATTGCCCGTCTATTTCCACGTAAATAATGAGTTATAAAGTTAAATCGATTTCGACAGTGAGGCCAACATCAGTAACAAACAAGAACAGAAAGTACATCAAAAAGAGCACATCTTATAGTCACAGGAGAAAGGGAACTTTAATCCTATTGGTCGAGAAAAGTGAAGGGGCTGAGAGGAATACCCAATCACGTGCAAGCTAAGTGAAAGGGAACTTGAATGCTATTGGCTGAGAGAGAGAGAGAGAGAGAGAGAGAGAGAGAGAGAGAGAGAGAGAGAGAGAGAGAGAGAGAGAGAGAGAGAGAGAGAGAGAGAGAGAGAGAGAGAGAGAGAGAGAGAGAGCCCGGAGGAATAACCAATGCCAATCAAGGGCAGAAGTCTCTCTCCTTTTACTATATTTTCTATTTCTGAAAAATTGGGTGAACAAGACGATCTCATTTCCTTACTATCTATAACGTAATTGGATAATACAGTGTTATCAAGTTACCATGTTGGTTTGTTCTAACTAAATGGCGCAGTTCAAAAAATATTCAGTTAGGGAAGATACAATGGGCATATAATTGTTGGGTTTCGAGCTCAATAAGAAGGACGTACATCCGCCCAGCCGTTTGGCTTTGCATAGAGAACAAACAGACAAACTCCGAGTTCCGTATGTACGATTATATTACTTAAGACTGATCTGAAGTGATAAGGATGATCTCTATGGCTGTGAAATGCGGACAAACAGTTGGACAGACACACAGAGACAGAAACAAATTGAGATAATGATGCTAATCGTCTTCAAACATCATTAAACAGAAAATAATCACAAAATTGCATGATTCGACAAACGGTATGACTAACGGACATACCTACTAGGAATTATAGATTGCTTTAAAGTAATAACTCGTATACATTTGTATCATGTACCTACGCATTCCTGTAAAAAAAATTGATTTTACCTGTTATCGAATCGGTTGGAAAGAGAAGATTTAGGGGTTGTGAATACATTATGGTAGACCTCTATTTTTCCGTGTATTGTCTTGGCCGTTTCTTCCGAGTCACCAATGTAGGCATACTCGACTGGAGTCAGAATCAGCATGGGGACTTTGCGGTATTCCATTTTCGTATTGCTCAAACTGAACATCCGTCGGGCAAGGAGCTGTGCTGCTTTCTTGGCGACTGCTTGAACATCTGCATTCATCGCATTGCTTACCTGGTCCGATCGATTAGAATTTGTGTAAGTCGTGAAACCGTAATGGTCAATCAGCTTACATAAGAATAGGTTCATTCCCTGATCACGATTTTCTTCTGACTCCTGTACCTACTACTACATTCCCCTTGCCTCTATGATATACCTACTGTATATTGCATAGAATATAATAGGCTAATTTGTTTTGGAGGGGCCCTTAACAATTTCAATAGCACCGAAAGAGGGTAGAAAAAACTATGCGACTTATCACAAAACGTACCATAGTATTCAAAACATATTATGGTTCTGTATCATAGGGGGAGTTCAGAATGTTACTTGGATTATCCAACAATATTGTGCACTCTGGTGAGCAAATGTTAACTTGAAGCAGCTCCCACGTTCTCAATTTTGTGCACTCTGGTGAGCAAATGTTCAACTTGAAGCTGCTCCCACGTTACCAACCTGGTGAAACTACACTAATTTGACAAGGGTTTTCTGGCTGTGGACAGTTGAAGTTAGGATTTTCACGTTCACGCAAGCTCAAAGGTTAGCATTGTTACGGAGCAGCATCGTAGTTGAGCATTTGGTCACCAGAGTGCATGCATAGGTACCCCTCTTGAACATAGGGTAGTCTAACGGACGTCACAAGACCAATTACTAAGGTGGTGGTGGCGATATGTAGGTGATGGAGGAAGTGCAAAAGACAGTCACTAAAACAAAATTGTTCGCGAAGTTCTACAACGTAAAATAGGTAAGGATGGACATTTTGATTCGAAACATCTTGTTCACATTCACATCTAAGAATTAAACTCAATGCTTCCACTACCTTTCGGTAAACACGGGATTTATTACCAACCTGGCCTACAGCAAAGATGTTTTCGACGCTGGTTTGATCGAAAGCGTTCACCATGATCTTACAAGTGCTGCGGTCCAGCTTGATGTCCAGGTTCTGAAGACCCAAATCAGCTACGTTAGGGCGCCGACCAGCCGCAACAACTACCTGAGATCGGTATTATCAAATAATAAACAATAAAACGTGACAATAACGTTCTTAAAGTTACGTTAACAATACAAATAAATAAACGTTTGAAAAGAAAGTAGGTATCAGTGAGAACAGAATGGGGAATGATCGTGTATGAGTATATCAAATTATTTCTGCCTTTTTATCGATATGTGGAATAAAATAACTGACAATACAAAGAAAAAAATGTTTTATCTTTTGGGTGTGGAGAAAACTTGGAATAAAATCTCAGCTGTTTGAATAATAGGCGGAATTCCGAAGACTCTTGAGAAACCCTTTCCTACGTCACACTAAAAGAACTGAACCGAAAAAAATGCGCTGAGATCGCATTAAGAGCAGTGAAAATAGGAATAATTTAAATAATTAATTAAAAATTAATTAATTCAATCAATTGATTAATTATGTGAATTCTATTCTCACTAATCAGCAGCCCAAACCGTGATGGGCTTTGTTTTTCGTTTTGTTCAGTTGGCATCTTGGACGGAATTGGCCAATGATAGACGACACCCTTTTCAACGTCACTTTCCCGCCATATTACAATAATAAATATTTAAATAAATTTTCTAAAACTACAAATTACACTATTTCTGGCTTACGACTTCATAATTGTTTCTTTTGAGTCATTATCTCTCAGAAAAAAATTCAAAAAATTTATGATAATTCCCCATTGACAGTGAGAATAGAATAGTTAATTCTAGTGAAAGTTCTTCTAGTGAGAATGGAATTAACAGTGGGAATATAATAGTTCATTCTATTCTCACTCTGGTAGGTACATTTTACGTTTTGTTTCTTCAATAAACCCAATCATACATAAATAAGTAGGTAGATATTAATATCTAAAGTGAGAAAACATTAAGTACCACTTGGAAATCCTCCATGTAATCTCCACTGTCACCAACATTCTGTGTTTTGGACGCTTCTTTATCGACCCTTTCTTTCCCATTGCTCTTCACTTCGATATCTTTTTTAGGACTTTCTGTAGACCCTGAAACCAATTTGTCGCCTTCTTTTTTGATTTCGTCGTTCTTCTGGTCGCCACCCGATGTTTTGGTCGCTGAATCCGTCTTCTCCGGAGTCTTCGGACTCTCCGCCTTACCCAACGGTTGCGTCGCCACTTCCTGAATCATAGAAGTAGATTTTACTTACATAAACGATGTACCAAAGTAGATATAAAGTTCCCTCTACGAAGAAGTTGCCAAAACACAATTTATTGTACAACATTTTGAATTATTAGTTTGGAGAAATTGGCGAATAGGTAGGTAGCTATATAATAGCTAATAGTAGCTTGAAGATAGAGTTATATAGGTTATATTAAACACTCTTTGCTACGTTTACTTTCTACATCTTACAAAAAAAAACTTGAAAAAACAAAAAACAAAAAATCCAGGAAAAAATCCTAAAAAAATTAAATTCTAAATTTCTGAATCTGACAATCATTTCGCGCAACGGTTCCAGCTCAGCTTTCTTCCGTGAAAAAAGGTAGAGGTAATTCAAATTTGAGATAAAACAAGGAAAATGTCACGACAAAGAATCTAGTCGAGGTAATTGAAGAAAGTTGGGGAAGGCAAATCAACTTAGGACGAGAGGTGTTCTGCTGCGGTACGAAGGAGGTTGAGGTGTTTCTCGAAGGAAAAATCTGAATAAGCAGCCCCGTACTCCTGATGACCCGCTTAGCTCCAGAAGACATCGTCAGGCTCAAAAAATGAAGCATAAAAAGATCAGAAATTCGCTCAATTTGGCACATTTTAATGTCACTGAGAAGGAAGAACGCCCTTATAAAGGAATTATGTAACTAACAGCCAACCTCAACCGAAACCACTCTGAGACTGAAGCTTAAAGAGATAAGATTTCCAGTGATAAAAATTATTCAGTGATTTCAGAAAAAAAATTCTGATTGATCTCAAACCTCCTTTGCTTCAAGCTAATTAAGATTGTATCTTACTGTTTATTGGTTTCAATCAACCGTACTCAACGATAATGTTGGAATTCAAAATTAAGTTTTCTAAATTGAAAAAATAATAAAAAATAAATAATAATAACTAGGTATGAGAATAAAAATAACCTGAGTTGCTTCTTGCGAGGGTTCTGTTGGTAAATCCTTGGGTGGTGGGCTCTTTCTCGATCCCAACTCACTCAGCTTCCTCTGTGAGAACTCCATAGGTTTTTGAGGAGTTTCACTAGGTAATCGTTTTCCTACCACTCTGATGTTATCATCTTTTGTCATGCAACAAAAAGTGATTATAAATACTTATGTAGGTACAATATGTAGTACATGAGTGGTGTTGAAGTTTTGAAATGAGAATTTCTGTAATATTTTGATAGGAACCTATGATCATTCATTAGGTAGGTACCTACATTCATGTTATCATTCAGGTTACGTGAAACCACTCTAGAAAACGGTGGAAATTATTACACAACGGTTCATTATTATTTTTCTTCATCGAAGATCCCATTGGTTAATACAACCGTTATAATAAACTGTTAGCTGTTAAATATGTTAACTGTTTGGTTATTGAGATTATTGTTTTTATACCAAGTACCTACCGTATTACTACTTTACTAAGCTCACTGATCGATAGAGAATCATCATACACGATCTTGCCCAGGGAGGGTGATTTTGCCCCAGAAACCGGGGTAAGTTCGTTTTTGGAGGAAATGTCGGAAATCCCTTTTCTTGGTTCGGGATGGTAATTGAACGATTTATCATGATACTACTGGTTCAGGAATGAGTTGCTGATCACAACGAATAAAAAAATATGCGGAAATAATGAAATTGGAAGTTGTTGTGGGATGTCAAAGTTTAACTCTGATTTTTCGGAGGTGATGTTGCCCCAAATCACCCCAAGTCTTTCATTGAAGGTAACTACTGGTTAGGGAATTAATTGGGAAAAACATACAGCGGATGTAATCTTGATGAATCCTCTTGCAGAAATAGCGTTGAAGAAGGACACCAGTTACCTATGTCCGAAAGCCCCAGCTACAGTGAAGAGAAATTAACTGCATTACTTCATTCTACACCTTGATACCCAACTTAGTTTAGTAGGTAGTTGTAAGCCCATTTATGGCCCATCCATGGCTTACCAATTTTTTCAAAGGATAAAATCGTCGCATTTTCGATAAACTTGACACCCTGGGCTTCAAGGAACTTCTTCAACTTGTCGACGACGCAGGAGTCCAAACCTGAGAGGATCTTTCGTCGAACGATCACTGAAGTATCCACACGCAGACCACTCAGGATGCCAGCGATTTCCAATCCTTCTTTACCACTTCCGATCACCAACGCTCGGCGAGCTGTTAATGCTTGAAGTGACAAAAGATCCTCAACGCTTAGGGTGTTCTGTTCTTCACCTTGAGGTACAACATACGGAGGTACGAAAAATATTATACAGAATATTATGTAATTTTTAGGTTGAAAGATGTAAATTGTGGTCACCAAACAATATTAGGTTCAATACGCTCGGCTAAGAGTAAAATCCTGGTGTGCCAGAGGTGGAAAACAAGTTTTTTTTTTTAGCGATTTTTGAAACTAAATTTTCAAAATTTGACCCCTTGGAGTACTCCAAAAATTCTGGCAACGAACTCATCCTCTCTTTCGGTATTATTGACATTTTAAAATTTTTTTGGATTTTTTATCTCGATCCCTCGGGCAGATATCGTCTGGAGTGACAGATATATATATAAATTTGTGAATGTATATACATATGAAAAAGTGTTAAATTTCAGGAATCATTTTAGAACGGTCTGAAACGGATTTCCATGAAGAAAATTGTCAAAAATTTGCATTACAAAAATTTTGAAGCCATTGCAGTAGCTTCATTTTCTTCGAAAATTCGCTAAAACGTGGTGAATAAAGCTATAAAGGTGTTTTGGTACCTTTGACTTCCAAAGGACGGTGTCTCGAGCCGGTTGCTATTATGAACGACCGCGACGTGACGTCTTTCTCGTGGTTTTCAGGGTCTGTCACGCTCACAGTGTGGTTGTCTTTGAACCTGGCCCAGCCGTTGATGTACTGCACGCCAACTTCACGCAGGTTCTTCCTGTGCACCCACGAAACGGACTTGTGATGCTCCTCCAACGCTTTCGAAAGGTTCGCCCAGTGATATTCTTCCGGAGGTTTGGAATCCCACCCGAAGAAGCGGGCATCCTGTGACACAGTATCAATTTCTTCATAATAGAACTTCCAGAATGCGAGAAATTGAATAGAAGGATGTAACACAACATTGATTCAAAAAGTGAGCATTCAAATTTGAACAGTGAGATACTAGCCAATAGGTAATGACTGTACATTTCGCTTTGGAATGTTTCCATAATTATCTAACTTTAAATAACATTGATTTCGGTTTATCATTTTCAATAAATAAGCTTTTTGATAAATCATTAACATTTTTAACCCCTCCTTTAAAATCGATTGAGAACATAAATTAATAATACCTTCCTATTTGAAGTTTTCGAGCTATGGCTTTTTGAACGTTTCATCCCCTATTTTCTCCCCCTTAGAGAAAACTGATTGTAACGCCAAGCTTCGGGGCACAACTAGACCCCAAATATACCAAATTTCACTAATTTTGGTCCATGGTAACTAGGTAAGGAGGGTGCACATTTCGTCGCTTAATGGTAGGTAATCATGACCTATATCACTTTTCCCTACTTTACAGGAGACACAAAAAACTGATTGTAAACGTTCCATTGGCTTAATTTTTTCAAAAAAAATTTTAACAGACTCATCAACCAATTCTTCGACGATTCGCATAAATAATATATTATTATAACCATTATTATTAGTTAAAAAATAACTTACATTAAAATAGTGATAAAAACGACGTACAAATTTGTGTCGTTTCTAATGATCTGCGAAATGGAATTTCATTGTATCTCAACACTTTTCCACACCTTTTGCACCTTCATCGGTTTCTACGGCAGGCAGGCATGGTGCCAGTTTTTTTTTTTTTTTTTTTTTTTTTTTACATTTCTTACCGGCAGTAGTAGAGATACTTTGGGTGGTGATGCTGTATTATGTATGTTCTCAGTTTTGATGACGGAGCTGATGGGCGGGGGTTTGACATGGTGTGAAAGAGGCTCTTTAGGGTTCTTGATAGAATATGATCAATTATAATTCTTGATAGGATATGATAACAAAAACGCCGATTCTACCACTTCCATTCGTTGTACCTTAAAACTAACTTCTCCGTCGTTTCTGGCGCCAACATTTGAATCTAGAAACGCCAATAACTCAAAACTGTCAAAAATTGAGATAGGTCATGATTACCCTTAAGCGGCGATTTCATTAATTATGGGTAAATGGTAACTGAGCAAAATGCACCTGACGGCGCACAGTGGTCGGGATCCAGCAAAAAACTCATCTCTGCTCCTCATTATATAGGACATTTTGAGCTCATTCTAAACATACCCCATGTTCCATGTTCCTATACCTACGAGTACAATGGCAGAATAGCACCGTCAACAACAAAAAAACCTAGAAAATTCACGTTTTTGAACATTGGAACTGCCCAAAATTGTTTTTATGCAATAGAAAAGTGTTTTACTGTTGTATAATAAATTTATAATTGTCCTGCTCAAGAATCTACGACTTATTAATTTATTTTGTCAATAATGATCCTTTGGAATCGAGCACGAAAAAAAAGCTTAGCCCTCCCTCAAAATTTGATGAATAACAAACAATCCGTCCGTACGCACTTTCCTTAGTTGTCAAGGACCAAAATGAATGAAATTTGGCATACCGGCCCCATTTGGGGTGCAGTTGTGCCCCGAAGCTTGGCTTTACCGTCAGTCTTCTCTAAGGGTTAGAAAATATCGGATGCAATTTTCAAAACGCCCTAGCTCGAAAACTTCAAATAGGAAGGTAGGTATATATATTTTTTTAAATATTTTATACATTTTATATTTCTTTCTATATTTTTTTTTTCATCGATTCCGAATAAAACACAATTTTAAGCGTCGAATGAGACCTTGCGGATTATTTTACAGGACCAACCGTTCGCATACAGAAAATAATAAACCATTGTGTAATAATTTTCAGCGTTTTTGTTTTTTGTTTGTTAATATACCTAAGCAGTTTTCATTTTCTTCAGACGTTTCTTAAATATCATTATGTCGTGTGTAACTACCTACTCGTACTCATATACCCATAATAAGTGACATTTCAGGATTCGATATTCATCTTAAGGTCAGCACTGTTTTTAGTCGGGAATGTTGGGACGTTACGGCATCCGCTAGTGCGCCGGAAACGGAAATTAAGAAGTGTTGCACCAACTACCGTCCTCGTCCTCGTACAAACCGACGCCTTCTCGAGAATTACAAGGGGAAGAGAGCTCTCTTTTCTCTTGTCACGGCAAAAATCGCGATTCATATCTTTGGGTAAGTGAAAGAATTGAATATTATTTGGACACCGATTCTCGATGGCCGTGGCCACGCAATATGAGTTCGAACGGATTTTCAACGATTTTTTTTAATTTAATTTTTTTAAGGTAGGCAGAAGTAAAAAAATGTCGTCCTCCAAAATCAATATTTCCACTTTTTTTTTAGATTGAGCAGAGCAATGTCGGTTTCGTGTATGCCTCTCGGTGTATGTCTGTCTGTCGGTGTGTCGGTCTATCTGTCTGTGGTCAACTCCTTGTCCGGGCAAAACTATTCAGACGACAGTCCGATAATGATGATACTTTCAGGGATTGTGCAGGTTAGCCCCAGTACGGTCCCTTATGAATTGTATCGCCGTTGGGCTCATGGTTTCGTGTTCACATGCGTGAACTAGAAATTTCCGGAACGAGGATTTCTCACGATCTAATTAGGGTGGTGGTTGGGGCTTGAACCAAGATACTTGTCTATGAATTTGGTTCTACGATTGGTTCAGTCCACTGCGCTTGAGCAAACTTTCAATTTTTTGTCATAGGCAAAATTCCGAAACTATCCGATGTTTCTGATATTTTCAGGGATTGTGCGGGTTAGATTGATTTCCTATGATTTTCAAAGCCTTTGGACCAATAGTAGCATGAAAACACCAATTTCTCAGGATCTAACGGCCCGATTTTGCTCGGGTAATGGAGGGTTGGTCCCAGGATAACTGCATATAAATACGTACTGAACATGCGATTTTACTTGTAATACATTTTCGTAGGTAAAACTCTGAAACTGTTTGACCAATGTTGTTGATATGTTCAGCGACTGAGCGGTTTTACCCTCTGGAATTTCATCGCCATCTGACTAACAGCCACTGCGCATGCGCAAATGTTACGTCCGAGTTTTGCTGAGGTAAAAACATTAAGTGATTTACTCACACCTACTCCCTGGACTAAGCTATACCGACGATTCGTATTTGGTGGACCTTTACTCGAAAGGAACACTCTACACTCTACTCTCTACACTCTACTCTCTACACTCTACACTCTACTCTCTACACTCTACTCTCTACACTTTACTCTCTACACTCTACTCTCTACACTCTACACTCTAGACTCTACTCTCTAACTCTACATCCAATTGGAAAAAGTCTCAACTCAATACGAAAATGCCGAGGTGGTGTAGTATGGCATCTTCGTAATGCTGCAATCCCCACCCCACACTTTCGAAATCTCGAAGGACTACATCAATTATGTTGAATATAAAGATAGATAGTTGATAATCGTAGGTACGGTATATTCAAAGAAGAAGAAAATGGCACAGAGTGGTTCATATGGTAATGGTAGATATACTCAATATCATTGTTGAATTCCTAAAGTGGCCACTTAATGTTAAATTTGGAAACGGGCCCCATAGATTTCTTTACACTAGGCTTGTCTGAACTGATGGTGTTGATGAGAAGGTAAGTCCAGTACCCGGGGGTGGGGGGCTGGATTTTAATTAGGCTTTGGCCTGTGATTTCGTCATCAATAAAACCATTATTTTTATTATTATTATCCAGTGTACTCCAAGTCGTGTACTCCAAGTCGTAGCCTCATGCCCCAATCCAGATCTCCATCACTGGTGAGTGGTATGTGAGCAGGAAGACAATCAAAATCCAGAAAAGGACGTCCGAGGACATTAATGCTTCTAAGGCCACATAACCCAACCCAAGTCCCAGAATTAGGATGGGATATTTCTCAGAAAATGTAGAGATGTGGCAGCACCAAGCTCTCCAATGATAAAACTGGCGTCTCTGGTGAGATTGCATTGAAATTCTGTGGTAAATGGCCTAAATAGAATTTCCACGAATTACAGAAATGTAGAAAAGGGAAAAAGGCTGGCTTGGAGTGGATTATACACAAGGGAAGTAAAGATGGCTTCCAGGAACCACGTGAAAGAGACCATTGAAAATAAGTTATAAACGTGCAATAATTTAATAAATTACTAAGAGGAAAATTGATTTGATAATTACTCAAAAATACCATGATACAAAAATATGAAGATCCAGCGCAAACAGGTATCTTCCTCTAAAAAGCGTGTATAGGATAGAATATTCTAGGTTATATAAGTACAGATAATGTTGAGGTTTGAAAATACAGTTCAAAATTACGAGTTCAAAAACGTAATACTGAGCTGTCTGGGATATACCGTACGCAGGACTGGGGACATAGAAGCAGGATCAGGATCCAACTAACTACCTTGAAATGACCCGAACACCACCGTTCAGTGAGAAACAAAACGACCCAGGATCTTCCCACAGAAGCAGGTCTTCATCGAAAGAATGAGATCATGGACCCCTTTTAAAAGGGACAGGTACTACCAGCCGTACAGTTAGACTACGAGGAAGACCATCTCTTTTGTTGGCTCAAACGCGAGCGAACCAAGCGTAATGTATCTGAAAGAACTCGAATGAGGAAAGGTAAAAAAGAAAAGGTACCTATCGCTGATGGGACGAGGTTTTTTTACCACATCGAGGCGCCATCCCTGAAACAAGTAGCCTTGGTCAAGATTTCCCGTTGAGACGATTCGGCGGAACATTCCACGTTAGCTTTGCGTCCTGCCGAGCGTTGACACGGCCTTCGTCTCGCTATGCAGATGTCGGACGGGGGAAGTGAATTTTATACTTACTTTCGATTCCGTTCTTATCGTATTAGAAGGGGGACGTCCACGGGGTTTTTCCCCTTCAATGACCAACAAAATGGAGGGGACCTGTGATGCCTGAGACGTCAGATAACAGTTGACAAATTCGAAGCATCCTCTATGAAAAGTTCCATTCATGCAGCACGAGTTGGTGAGCAAATTTTCGAAGAATAATTTTAACCGATTTTGTGGGTGAATCTTATAGGAAATTTCACGCTGATTCCGAATATACGAGTACCATATTATGTTCCAATGTTTAGGATGGTATCTTACACCAAAAACCTCAAAAAACAC
>JAEMON010000004.1:5461869-5474052 GCA_030264115.1 Lygus lineolaris | reverse complement strand
TATCGTTTTTCGTCCTTTAGGCCCTATAAAAGTGATCCAGTAATCATTTAAACCATCAGAACGTAAAGCCAAAAAAATTCTCTAAAGGAAAAACACACATTGCAAATCGAAAAATGTGTAATTTAGTGGAAAAATCGTCCAATTTCAAAATAAGCAATATTCTACTATTGATTAAAAACTAGCTTTAAGCTACTAGCTTTCATCTAAACTAAAAACTAGCTTTCATCTAGGTAAGATGCAGTCTTGACGACACATACCTTCGATATAGAAAATGTAAAAACTGGCATCAGTGTGTAAAAAGGATTCAAAAGTACTAAATACCAGAATGTATGTTAAAAAGGGTACATCATGGATAGTCATAAAATCACTGTGAATTGGCAACCACTTACAGTTTTTCAGTTTTACGTCACGTAGGAATACTTATAGTAGTAGGTAACAATTATTACATCATGCTAAAAACAAAAAACAAAAACTAGGAAAACTAATAAGAGTAGGTAAAACATAGTGACTAGCTAAAAACTGCAGGTACACTAAAATCAAGTTTCACACCAATCAAATCCAACCAACTTATGGTTTCATGTCGACTTGAAAAGCTCCCTGGTTGAAGAAACTTGCTTAGGACATTAAGTTAAAACATTGACATTCAGAATAATATGTTTTTGAGGGGTTATGGTTAAATCTCCCCACCAAATTTCATTTAAAAAAAAAACTGTACTCAAATCGCCCCACAAATCTTCATTTTCTGCAAATATGATGATAAACTTATAAAACAACGCACTTATTTGCACAAACTCTTATTGTATAATTCTAGTCAGATAGTTGAGTACCTAACGAATAGAGCTTACCTGACTCTGTGGCATGCAATATGAAATCGCTAAGCTCCTAGATATGACGGACTTCGCCTGGATCACTTTTTTCATCAAAACTTTAACCCTAACTGGAGACCTCCCTGTGCAGTATAAACAATTTTCAAACCAGTGCTACCAACTCATGAGACTTTCCTCATGACGATGGCACTACACTCTTTTGAGTTATTATGGAACTAAGCCAGGAAATCGCGCTTGAAGGCTGGAAAACGTGTTTTGTACTCATTTCACCTCGCTGGACCATTTCACCTCATCTTACGGTATGTGTCATTCCAAACGATATCTGACCGAGGGATCGAGATAAAAATTACAAAAAAAAAAAAAAATTCAAAACGTCAATAGTTTCAAAAGTAACCATGATTTCGTTGGCCAGAATTGTTGGAGTACTCCAAGAGGTCAAATTTTGAAAATTTAGTTTCAAAAATCGCTAAAAAACGTGTTTTTGAGGTTTTAGGTGTGGAATACCATCTTAAACATAGGAACATAATGGTATATTCGGAATCAGCGTGACATAATAAGAATCACTCACCGAATAGGTTAAAATCATTCTTTGAAAATTCGCTCATCTACTCATGCTGCATGAATGGAACTTTTCTTTCTACAACCCTGGGCCGCATCCCGACCAAATAATGGAAGATACCACTCCAACGGCCGACATAAAATAGGTACCACATTTATTTAACCCTCAGTGTGTATACGTACCTGACCAACAGCATGAATTAACTTAAATAGGTGTCTGTCAGACACCGTATACACACTAAGGGTTAAGATGTTTGAGTAAAGATTCGACGTTATTTCAAGAAATGTGTCGAACATCAACGATCGACGTTAAATTGAACCCATCCGAATGTTTCGTTCTCTCAAAAACATTGCTTGAGGTCACTACGGGACCTTCCTGGAACATTCTTCCTATTGCGAACGTTCGATTCCAGGGACAGTGCCCTCTCATGATAATAGGTGGCCAGTAGGAAGGTACAAAGGTATGTTGAATTCTGGAAAATGGTGTTGGGGACGGAGTAGGTAGTTTTCTAGAAGTCCTCACTACAGGGTACTCACAGAGTAACGGAGACAAATACTACTGCTTCTTCACAACTGAATTGGGAAGCTACGCATTTGTGCAAGAAATTGATGAAAATGTTTCGTAATACTAAACGTTTAAAACTACGTTAAAACTAAAAATGTTTCGTAATACTACTTTCTTCTCACATTTCAGAGCTTTCTGTCGGGTCGGTTTGTGGCCATTTCCTTGTCTCAGGCAAAATTACGGGTAATTGTTTACTATTACTTTGTCACCTCTAACTTTTTCAGTATGAACACATTATTAGTGGAATGGATTAGATTAGTGGAAGGGACTTCTGAATAGATTAGTGGAATGCATTGTCAAGCGATCTGGATGCTCGCTAGCGCTCGCATCTCAAAAAAGATAAACAATCCCAGAAACTATCCCGTGAATGAGCAGGTTGTTTGGGACTTCTGAATAGATTAGTGGAATGCATTGTAACTCTATGAACATGTTTCCGGCATTCAAATACTATCTCTTTATATTTCTATACCCTTTTCCGACTCTTATTTCGGTCTGAATATTGATATTTACTACTCTACATATATCATGGTTAAGTTTGAGAGATATCGGAGTTGACCGGATAATTGCTCAGAATTACCCCATGTAACTAGCAATATCTGGTTGTTCCGGCCCTTCAAACATGTTTATCTGTCGTTGGTAGTCCATTGCTGATAATATATCTAAATACTGAAAAAGTTAGAGGTGACAAAGTAATAGTAAACAATTACCAAATTACGAAATTGTATGGTCAAGTTATTAGTATTTCTTTTCATTATGCGTACAATTACTAGCCCTTTGGCGGGAGCGCAGCCGAACTGTGTTCGGCAAAATCAGCATTAATTGAACTATTTGGTTCAAGAGAAAATTGAGGGGTCGAGGGTGACAAGTATTCTTCTTCTATCGGTTCTAGAGTCGATTGCTATGCTTTTTTGCATTTTTTGTGCCTCTCCCAAGGTTCTGTGAGTCTTCAAAGTTGATGGTTATCCGTTTGCCGTACTTTGTCCAGCACGCGCCCGCTACTGTAACTTTAAATTTAAGACGTGTAAACAGTTTGTGTGCGAAAATTACTGCGAAAAAATAGACACTTGTGGCAACTGTTCAGCTGAGGATGATAATATGGAGGTTTATGATGAGTAAACCAGCCAGTAAAGTGAAACTAAGAATGTTTTCTGTTAGGTAAGACTCAATGTTGACACTGGTCTGCAATGTCTGAAGCACTACTCAGGATACCTACTTGATACTTTCAGTGTTTTGATTCATTCTTGTTTTGAGTAAGTAGCTAGGTATACGATTGTGGTTTGTTCTTGAGAGTAACTACTTACCTATATTTTATGTAGGTATGTAGACAATTTTTGACATTTTATGTCTTTGCTCTGGCACATAACTCGAAAACCGTTACCAAATTCGTTACAAAATAATTGTTATGATGATTTTCACTTACAACCAATATGTAGCTAGGGGAAAGTAACTTCAGCAATTTTCATCGCACAAAAATCGTACACCACTCGTTGGAAAGCTCTCAATTTATCCCTAAATACCATGATGTTCATTTGTTTGCACATTGACCCCCTTTTTGCAGAGCACGTTAACATTCCGTCAGTTTGTTTACTAATATGTGAATTTCGACTCCGTCAGGAAAAGATTCTCCGTTGGCATGTGAACTCGAAGAGTATTATAAAATCCTCACATGTTTATGTTTATTGGTTTTGATGATTTCATTGAGCTGGTGTTTCAATGATTTGATTCATAGCAGGTGATCCAAATAGCGGTGGTTAAATAATTTTAATAGGTAATTTCTAAAGACATAAAATGTCCCAATGTGTTGCAGACTTGTATGCAAGCGTTTTTCAAGGTTCAGGACCCAATTTAATAGGTCGAAATTGGCTATGTGCTTTCAATATGTGGCCTCCATTCAGTTGTACCACTAACATTAAGTCGAACGTCACGAATATGTTTTAAAATAATTTTGTTCCCAAAGAAAAAATATCTTGGAGAGTTCAGGTGGTTATTCTGTTTTATTTTTCGAGTCAGAAAATAAGAGTTAGGTACCTACCTGTTTTGATTTTTTTTTCAATTGTTTTGTTTTATTCAGAAGCTACAATTTATTTTCAATTATGCGCAGTCTAACGTTTCATATTTTTCCTCTAGATATAATAATATACGATATCTACTTTTCATCGAATGAAACCAGATGAAAAACTTACCTACATGGTGGTTGCTTTTAATTTTGTGATAGTAACTGTCAAAAAACGTAATTTATTTACTCATTTACATATGAGGCGTTTAGTATCAAAACCGGATAACTCCACAAAACCTAATTTTACAGGAGAGCAAAAGTTCATTTAGGGCCATGTTAAATTCATTAACCAACACAACAGTTGGCCCACTGTTTCTCATGGTTTTAGTCCAGTTTCGAACTCGAACCCAATATTTTGGGAGAATAAAGTTCTTTGGTCAAACTTGTGTAAAATGTGAAAAAACGAATTTTCGACATTTTGGAGTTATTCGGTTTTGATACTAAACGCCTCATATATGAGTAAATTAATGTGAGGAACATTCTTTTTTTTAGGAAAGAACCATGAAGGACATTATTTTAGTAACTAATAGTTACTTTTGTTCGTAAAAAATAATGTCCCTCATGGTTCTTTCCTAAAAAAGAATGTTACTCACATTTACTGAGGTATATATAAATGTCTAAACTTACGTTTTTAGTCTGTGATGATTAAAAAATGTTCACTATATGGTTTAATGCATACACTGCATATTTCCTTTATAAAATTAGTTAGATTGTGTGCAGAAAACCCTTGAAATGCGTTGCCGAACTGAGTTCGGCGCGCGCCTGGTTGTGTGATAGAAAATCGCGCGCCCGCCAAAGGGCTAGTTATTTTTGAGCCGTGGTATGATTTAATTTTCAAACTTATTTCTTCATGAAGCCAAATAATAATAACTCACCATCACACTATGTTATCTATTCTGAGCCATACTCTCCATGTCTGATAAGTGAAGAGAAATTTTGAGGGATTGTCCGGGTGGTGCCCTGAACGGTCTGCCATGGATTTTATTACCATCCGATCGTAGCTTGTGCGCATGCGCAAACGTGAATTTCCTGATACTACGATTTCTCAATTCCTAATGGACCGATTTCGCTCAAATTTGGAGTGAACTTGGAGGCTGACCACAAGACAAGTACTTACCTACGAATCTCGTCACGATTGGGCCAGTAATGCCTATTGCGCATGCGTCAACAATCTCAGCACATACCTAAATGCAGGAGTAAGGGTAATAATAGGTAGTTGTCAATGGTAGCCTGTGCGCATGCGCAAACTTCAGCCTCATCCTAACATACATTTCTCACGATCTATATTATACCTACTCATAATTGATGGATGGTTGGGTTACTTACTTACCGCTAGATGATCTATACAATCATGTTATGGATATACATGAGGAAGCTATGTGAAAAACCCATTTCGTAAATATTGTTGCTGGCATGTTCTTTTGGTGCACTTTTAGGCTCCTATCCATTTTGGCTTTTAGGCACTTGATATTTACCAAACTAGGTACCAAACTACTTGGAAATTTCGATATGTCGAGTATATCGATATTTTTGCCGATATTACCTATCTATAGGGGATATCGAAAACTTGCTATACCTACTACTGTTAGAGAAACTATCGATATTTTTCATGCGATATTCATCCCAATACAGAACATCTTCTTGGTCGTTGGGACATCGTGGCCATAAATATGTTTTTAATGCTCATTAAAATTGATGATAATAGGTATACACTAATAATAATATAGTGTAGTATGACGACTCTTTGTGGTAGCGTCTGGCGAGGGTGTGGCTTAGAAACTAGTAATAAATAGAGGTTAGAAACAATATGTACAAAAGAATTTATAATAGGCGTAGAGATGCCTCGAAAATATATATACAAAAACTTGAACTTAGAATAATAAAATAAAAATACAATAAAAATACGACAGTTGTCGCAGGTGGAAGTTCTGACGAGAGTGGTGCTGTGTACTAGAGATATAGTCACAAAGCCTGGCTAGAGCAATAGAAATATATTGGCGTCGCCTTTCCCAACTTCGTACAGAGGTCTCCCGGGAAGTTCTGGTGAGCGTGGTGGCTAAGTACTAGAGATATAGTCACGAAGCCAGCGAAGCAATAGAGATATATTAGCAGCGCGTTTTCCGGCTCTAACCGAAGATCTTCCACAATAGTATACACGAAATAATACATAGATAAGGTATTCGGTCGAAGTTGAGGAGAAACGCAGCGGTATGATAATCACACTGATTTTTATTTCGTAGCAAACACAACAGAAAAGCTTGAACACAAAAATACAAAAAATAGATACAAAAAAAAGTTCCATTCATGCAGCATGAGTTGATGAGCGAATTTTCAAAGAATGATTTCTATCGATTTGGTGAGTGAGTCTTATAGGAAATGTCACGCTGATTCCGAATATACCATAATGTTCCTATGTTTAAGATGGTAATTTACACCAAAACCTCAAAAAACATGTTTTTGTGTTGCGATTTTTGCCTCTAAATTTTAAAAATTTGAGCCCTTTTAGTACTCCAAAAATTCTGCGCAACGAAATAATCCTTTTTTTGATATTATTGGCATTTTCAAATTTTTTT
Source organism: Lygus lineolaris (assembly GCA_030264115.1). NCBI lineage: Eukaryota > Metazoa > Arthropoda > Insecta > Hemiptera > Miridae > Lygus > Lygus lineolaris. Next base: position 5,467,473 of record JAEMON010000004.1, on the reverse strand, counting down.
GATTTTTTTAATATTAAATTTCAGGAATCGTTTTAGAATGGTCTGAAACGGATTTCCATGAAGAAGATTTTCAAAAAATTAGCATTACTAAAATTTTGAAGCCATTGCAATAGCTTCATTTTCTTTCGTATGAGGTGATGGGCGAATTTTCAAAGAATCATTTTAACCGATTCGGTTGGCCTTTAAGGAAATAAGTCCCTATGTTTTTATGAGGGTAATTTACTCGAAAAACCCCAAAACACGTTTTTTTACCCATAATTTTCAAAATTTGACCTCTTAGAGCAATCCGAAAACGCTGGCCAACGAACTCATCCTTTCTTTTCTATGTTATTAGCATTTTGACAATTTTCGGTTTTTTTAGAGCGTACCTAGGGTGAGATATCGTGTGGATTGACACATACCTGTATAGATATTATATTAATACATATTATACATATGACAAAGTGTTACACATTAGGAATCGTCTTAGAAAGGTCTGAAATCGATTTCCATGTAGCAAATCTTTAAACATTTGCATGACAGACATTTTCAAGCCATTCCAATAGATTATTTTCTTTGAAAATTCGCTGAAAAGTATACAATTAAAAAAAGGTATAAAATCAATAACGACTAACGAAAATAACGTAATTTTAAAAATAATATCCATTCTCGAGAGAGAGGAAGGAAATACAACTTGGCAAACGATGTCAGATTGGCAATTTAATCGATAACAATTTATTGTTGAGTAGTAATCATTCCAAAATCGCTAACAACCAAAAACGATTGCAGGATATTTCATGACTAGACTTCCTTAAAACTAGGGTAAATAGGAAGCTCGTGATAAAGAATATAAATATTGTTTGGCCATTTAAGAGATTTAGGAGTCTTTTACAATTGGTTCAGCAGGGAGTGACATGGTGTGAGACATTTTTTTAGAGACGTGGTGTGAGACGTGTTTTTATGGAGGCAATACACTCTAACTACCTATTGAATTTTAGTTTTTTTTCTTCAATAGCAGGTAGTTATTTATGCGAAAATGCTTCGAAGTTATACATAATTTTTAGTGTCCTTTCTAAAACACGTTTCTAACCTTTTTTGGCCAAAGATCCTCTGATGATGCTCAAAGCAGTGATTCAATAAATAAACAATGCATTTAAGAAAGGAACATGAATTATAAATTCAATAATACCTATAGTTTTTGTTACAGAAATAATATATCCACATATTATAATACGTGTTGGATCTTGTAAATTGTACATTTATTACCTTTTTATTTAAATATAGAATTTAAAATCATTAGTACAGCATCATTTTAAAGTAAGTATTTAAAATTATTTAGCAGATAACTTGGTATAAAATTCAGTGAAAGTCAACATTAATCAATCATTATTTAGAAAATAACAAATAACAATAATCGTATAAATAAAAACAAATAACAAGTTCAGGAATTTCTGATGGTAAATAAATAACAAGTTTCCTTGATCGATTTATCAAGTAATTTTAGGATGATAAATTAATCTTAGGTTTACTGAAGATGGAAATCGGTGTGAATCCCGTGAGTGAATTTAGGTGAAACCACGGGTTGAATTTCGGTGGAGAGATGAGTTTTTTGTAGAGATATGAGACTAACAACAATTAATTTAACTATTTGTCATGTTTTTGTGGGTATCGAACAAAATGTAAGAATAGAAAAGAGAACAACAAAAACCCAGGAAGGATCAACGAGTCAGGCAGAAACACTGTGACATGGATATGTCTTATGGAACCGTAGATGTTCATACTTTCGCAATTGGCTGTGGTTTGTACGTGAAGGTCTGTAAAAAAAACCGTGACATTTTTGATGCCGTGAAGAAAATGTAGGAGTAATCCCCAGAGCCCAACTCAGCTGATCTTTGAGCTCAATTTTTGACTCAGCTGATCTGGGAGCTGAATTTTCGACTCGGCTGTTTGGGGATGATCGTTCTTACCCGCCAGTCCCACAGAGGCTCCATTTCACATTTCGGCGTAGTAGGTTGAATTGGAAATATATTATAACAATTTGATCATAATCTAGTCCTACCTACTGGAAGGAAAAATGCTCAAACGTCAAAACTTTTTTTGTTTAGGTTTTGTATGGTGGTATTTTGAGTCTTCGACGGTCACCTTCTGATGCCTTTGGTGTTTTCTTTCTTTTGGGTTCGAAAATTTATACAGTTTGTTGTACGAAACGTCACATCAGCAATGATTGGATAACTTGATGTACTGATAACTTGAATTACCATGAGCAACGATCTTTCGGCCGACCGTAACTACCCACCGTCAAACAGTTTAATTTCTTACGTTTTTCCTGAAAAATACCTCTGAAAATAATTATTGTGGTCCAGTGTAGACTTCTCAGGAGGGTTAAGAAAGGGAAATTGGCCGTATGAGATGTGCAGTGACGTGTAACAAATTCACAGTGATGAACAATTTTTGAGGGTCATTCATAAGAGATCGTCTAGGCCTCAAACAATCTCATGGTGTCAGAGGGGCACATTACCGAAGAAAGGTTGAGGACCACTCCTAGTGAGTGACAACCATTAATAAAACCACGCGCTACTTTGGTAACACATTTAGGTCCCGTTTTTTGGCAAAGGTCCCGGTAGAAGAGTGTTCCACGCCATGTGTCGCACAATGGGGCGAATCCGGAAAAAACTGCTCATAAGTCCAATTTTCGAAAGTCGAGATTTGGTCCAAATGATGGTAGAAATGTGTTTATTGGCTACCAAAGCAATCTTTTATCGAGTTCCGAGCAGCTGGAATGAAAAAATACGCAAAAAGTAATGAAATTTCGATGAAATTAAAATTTAGAACAATGCTGTATTTACTCATTCTCGTCCCTGAGATGGTCCTATTATATTTTTTACGGCTTACGTTTTAGGGTAGAAGTACAAATAATCAGTTCGCAACATCGGATATTTTTTCGGAAATTTAACAGCAAATTTTGAGTGTCGATTCTTTTCATTTCACCGTGCAGATTTTGCGCATCTTAATTGGAGCGATTAACAGTTACCTATACGTGTCTAGAAACACCCCCAACAACATTTATGCTGCATCCGATTGCAACTCCAGAGCCGTATTTAATGCGAAAAATTACGAAATTGCAAGAAACTGCGAAAAATTACGAATTACATAACAGTTACGAATTACGAATGGATAACGAATTACGAAAATTTAATGTAAAAAACTACAAAATTAAAAATAATCAGTAATTTAGGGCAAAATTGCTAGCTTATAGATATATATATTTTTTTCTTCAAAAACTCTGGTTTGGGAGCTCGTTTTTAACTTTTATTACTTAAAGTAATAGTCAAATCGATTCGTAATTAATTCGTAATTGGTTTCATCGAATTCAGCACTAAAAAATATTCAGAAACGTGCACCAAATGTACATTTGTTGCATTTTTCGGAAATGAATGTTTGCAGTTGAATCTCAATTATGAGCGGTTTTTTTTTTAGTTTCCACCCCACTGTGTGTCGGTACGACATTTTGGAATGACCCCCAGAGCTAAGACATATCCATGTCAACTATTCAACATCCGCTTATGGGATATTGCTGTTTATTTCAAATTGGTGTGTTTCATTTGGACTCTATATGAGGAGGATGGCAGCTACTTATCTCTTTGATTTTAGGGGAAACGGCTCCGTGTGGAACCCGCACCTTTACGAGAGATCCAATTTTGCATGATTCAAACGGCTGGTGGGATCAAAAAGGCATTGTTGAGCTAACAGGTGGGATGGCGGACGAGCCAATTTGAACGTGGGCGGCTAGTAGTCGCCCAGCTCTTTGATGTCGTTGAACTTGGCGCCGTGATGTACGTGGACGACGGCGTTGAAGCCGTTCTTGTCGTCGGCCGTGTACTTGACAGTCCGGATGGAGCCGTCGGGCTCGACTAGCGAGTACTCCCCGCGCACGACGTCGCCGTCTCTCTCCTCTTTGGCGGACTTCATGTCGCCCGTGTGATGATCTTCCACTCCATACTTGAATGAATACTTCGGGTGGGACTGAAAACGTGAACAATAAAGGTGGTAATCAATCAGCCCTGGCGATTGTCCATGTAGTAAATAAAAATTGGTACAGTGAATTTTGATGAGTGTGTTCTTTTTCAGTTCGTAGTACTACATATTGATCTTATTTTTGGAAGGGTAATTACTTCTGTTCTACGCCAGATTTGTATAATCACAATATATAGCATTTCCAAGTCAAATTCAACATTTTCCGAGTCAAATTCAACCTTTTCCGAATCAAATTCAACTTTAACTTTTTCAAAGTAAAATTCAACTTTTTTCCAAAACGAATTCAACCTTTTCCAATTTCACGGTCTGTCTCATCGATTACAGCTACAGATTGCACGAATTACTTCATGGCTACTGCTCCCTCAAGCGACAGCGGTTTTTCATAAACGATTTATTACAGCATAATGTTATTTACAACCTACGTATTACCTTTTCCTTTTCGACCATCGTTTCTAACCCCATCCACAATTGTGTACATTTTGCTGATAATTATGAAAAGGTTGAATTTGGTTTGAACAAGGTTGAATTTGTTTTGGTTAAAGATTAATTTGACTTATAAACATTTGAATTTGACTTGGAATAAGTTGAATTTGACTTGGAAAAAGTTGAATTTGACTTGGAAAAGGTTGAATTTGACTTGGAAATGCTATATATCTCAACTATTACGCCATCATCAGGTTTATATTACTCCTCAAGACACCACCACATCGCCACAACCACTTTTTACTAACTAAACTGAAACTAACTGGGTAGCTTGACTTAAAAAAAACAAAAAAAAACAACAAAAACTGACAAGCTTACAATCAACAAAACTCAAAACCAAGAATTCAGAATTCTAACAAGAACAGAACAGAAGAAGGTTCTCCCTTGTAACCTTGTTTGATTTGGGATTTGTTTGTGCATTGTCAGTTTTGGTTTGTTAGAATCCTGAATTCTTGGTTTTGAGTTTTGTTGATGTCAGTTTTGCTGTTTTTTTTTGTTGTTTTTTTTTTAAAGTCAAGCACTTACTTAGTCAGTTTCAGTTTAAGTTTTAGTCAAAAGTGGTTGTGATGTGGTGATGTCTTGAGGAGTCATCTAAACCTGATGATGGCTTAATAGTTGAAATATGTATTGTGATTATACAAATCTGGAGTAGAACAGAAGTAATTACCCTTCAAAAAACAAGATCAATTGGTTCAGTAAAAACTGAGGTAAAAAAACCCTATTAAATACTGCAAATTATTACACAAAGGTTCTTTATTTTTGAATGATCCCATACGTTCGTCATAATAAACTATCAGCCCAACGCACTTCCCGGCTAATGGGCTCAATAAACGGAAATTTTATATCGTCGTCTAAGCAGCAACATGCGATAACTACATTTTCCAAGCTTTCCCAGTAGAGACTAAAACCTGTTTAATGACAATTTGCTATCACTCCCGGAACTCATTTTTCATTTTCCTCAGCCCACCTGAAGGTGAATGATAAGTATTGCGATCAGCAGGAAACCTAATTTCTGAAACACCACCTTTAACTGGTCCTAATCTGATAAATGTTCTCCACGTTTTCGAAAAGTATATGTAAGTCCGTATGTATGTATGTGTGTGTGTG
>JAEMON010000004.1:5412358-5423814 GCA_030264115.1 Lygus lineolaris | reverse complement strand
AGCGTTTTTTAATCATTTTCGGGAACACGTTCTTTCAGCAGAAGTGTACATCAGTGAGCCAGCAGTAGACAAGGAAACACACTAGTATGTACCTAGTTGAATACGCATTAGAATATGCACCCATATTTACGGGTTCTACAATGGAACACCGATTTAAACAAATTCAAATCTTCAAATGAAAAAAAAAAATGTTTGTGTGCTTTAGTCTTATACAAAAAGCTACCTATAGCTGCAAAACTTGAAAAAAAAAACCTGGAAAACCCAAGTTTTCGACGATTGGAACCGCCCAAAGTTGTTTTCAAGTACCTAAGAGGAAGTTGAAGCCTGAGACTTTTGCGTTGAATGAGACCAACTGAGTGGCAGCACAGTAGGTATTAGCTAAAGTTTGGAATGCCACCGAATTCACATCATTCCCATGGTTCTAACTCTTATTTTTTTGAGTTGAAGTTCCAAGTGTCTACTATTGGCTCAATGTCTACTACTGGTGCCTTTACCCTAGGTACTTGCCGATCATACTGAACTATGTTTACTTCACCACAAAAAACCTTGTAGGTGTGAAGATATTCAGTGGCGGATATTCTGAGAAAACACTGTGGGCAGCGTTTTGTTCTATTTCACCGAATCGAGTTTCTTGTTTACTTTTATACGCTTCCTTAGTTAGGTACTGAATTACAACTCTCGGATGATAATATTATGAGGTCAAATGTGACCCTCGTGATGTGATAATATTGTGGCGCCAAATAAGGTCTATGCCGTAATAAGGCCTAGTGCTTTAAAAAAAATAGGCGGCTGGAGCTGGCGGGAAAACCGAGCTAGAATCATGTTCTACGCCTAGACGAGAGGCCAAAACAAAGGGAAGGCTGAGCAGGGTCCTCCACAGTGTAACTACAGCGACGCTCAAAGTGAAATAACGCCTGGGCTTACGCTTTTCGAGTTGAGTGTTTTTTTGTTTCCCATGAATGAAAAATTTGGGCTATCTTAAAAAATGTGGATGATTCTGAAAGCTGGAGTTTTCTGGTTTCAGATTCCGTCAACGGTTTTGCTCGCATTTGGTTTTTGTTTCCGTAATAAGCATGGTTTACTCGGAAAATAAGGGGGTCCAAACCTTAGGCGTGTTTACTATGATTCCCCACCAACGTCCAAATGTTTCGATCTTTCTGTTCTATTCAAGCTGTAATTATATTTCCTCGTGTTTTCTGTGACAGATGGAGTCATCCACACGTAAAAAGAGAGGACTTTTGTTTTTTGAGTAAACAATTACCTATTTCATTTTCTATGTCACTTTTAGTCATATTTGTCAAATAATGCAATAATAATGTTAAGGGATACCTAGTTGAAGTTTTTCTGGAGTTTATTACACTTAATTTCACAAGTTTTTCATCTTTTAGTAAGAAAGTAGTTTGTAGGCCTTGTTGGGGCACCGGTGTACAAAGAAGTCCTAGAGGCAGGGTTTTGGTAGAATGCAAAAATCGTTGTGAAGATCATGTTTCCGACGAAATAAATTTTTTTCTCATAAACTAGATTATATTTAATTTACGTGTGCAAAGTTTCAGACAGATCAGTTCAGAATTCGCTGAGCAGTTCTTCTTCAAACCTTAGGTAAGCCTAATTTGGACACAGTACCTTATAGGTAGGGGCTTGCCTCCTATAAAATCATTGATCACAATAACTAAGATGGAACAGGGAACAGGTGGATGGGTTACAGGTGGGAATACAGAAAAATTGTAAACCGCTGTGTAATAATTTGCATCGTTTTTATAAAATTATATCTATCTTTTCCTCCTCTATCGCCTAGAGTCAACAGTCCTTTTCGACCGTCACATACACATGGGTAAATACGTCAGTAGTTCTTCTATTATCCATTATGTAAAGTTTCTCGAGCGCGGAGAAGTATAATCTGGAAATATCCATGCTGGTGTGAAATTGGCTGTTATTAATAAATCAGCGCCGCATGTCGGTGATACATAAGTTCACACCTGAATCGCCTGAATATCGACCGACGCACTAGCGCGTGAAAGCCATTAAGAGGAAGATAGTGGAATTCCTGGCACAGATCTTTACCTTGAAGTTTCTCGCCGCCCTGAGGACGGAAGCTCTGCAATAACTTGAGTGAGAGGGTGAGCTGGTAGTCCGAAACGTGCCTGGCACCAAATATCGACTTTATCTGTCATTCTGCAGCCAGCAGTTCAGTTCAGTGTCTCGCCTCCAATGTGAACAACATAGACTACCTAACGCGTTTTTACCATCAGTGCAAGAGACAAAATCGTAAAAATATTCCTTCCAACTACCCAGTTTATTACAAGATCTTTCAGACGACAGCAACTCCGCGTTTCTCAGTCTTTAAGTACATACCGAGTGTAACTATTTAGCTTAGAAACTGAATTGAAAAATGTGGGTTTACAACACAGCTATTTTGATGGTTCTTACGCATTCAACCGAGAAGCTAAGACACGATATTTCGATGATTAACCTTTACATTTTCTCGGTTTAAGTACGTCGTTTCATAGAGTGTTTCGTTGGTAACGTTATTTCCCGGCTTCCCTATTTCTCGTTCGATGACCTACTCTGTGTTAATCTTTGTGTTATGTCAAGGCTAGAGCACGACCTCCAGTAAATGAAAATAATAGATACCTACCTGATTAAAATACAGGTACAATATTTAAATAGATACATTTTCTCATTAAAATCCGAATTTCGTCGATCTTCATCCACCCATCATGGAAGGATATCGTGCATTCAAACAAAACAACAATCAACGTCCCGAATGAGCAATTGAAATGGACTAATGACCATTCTGTGAAGAAATTGATGGATTTCCCGGGTTTGAATTATTTCAGAGTGAGCTTGAGTAAAATTTATTTAGCTAACAAAAAGAGATTGTTTTTTCTCAAGAAGCGATTGCATCGGAAGAGCTGCCAGCGTTTTGAGAGACTATGAAATAATATAAAAGGAAGGTTGATGAATTATGTGCTGGATTACGAACTGCAAAGATGACATTTGATGCGTTATTGGGAATGATAGAGGCTGAAACTCAGATCTAACACAGTGAATATTTGAAGAGTTAACTGCAAATTCAAAATGGGAAATACTGAGAGTAATGTGGTTAGTGGTGTCAAGAAACAAGCTGATACCTCGTCCATCAAAATATACAAGCTGGTCGACCTCAAAGGTGAGTTTAGATTAATTTGCTTCATTTTATTTTCGGGGACCTTCACCGACATCCATCCTATGCGTGTACCTATACATACCCTAATATTTTATGAATTTAGAATGGCTTCTACTGTAATGGGGCACGTTAAACGTTGAAAATAAACACGAAGATTTAGTTTACGTACTCGTATTTACGATTATAATTACGATATTGTACGTAATTACGGTATATTGATCCTGGGTCCTGGGGAGGCCGGGGCAGAGTTTCCATAGGATTCCATAGGGATTCAAGGAGTACCTGAAAGTATACCTTGAACCTATTTCCGTTTCATAGGATTGTACATATATGTACAAATCAGTTAGTACTCCTTTAATAGAGGGTATAGAAGCCCTTGGCCTTTTTAGATTTTGTGCAATGAAGTTTTCCTAGTAGTTGTTCAACCTCTTATTTATTTACTTCATTTCTACTCTGATTAGTGGAGTTCTACTCTGACTACCTACTGACTGTTTACTAGTCGGCAGGTAGGAACTTAATATCATTCAGGTGTATATTATGATTAAATGAATAAAAAATTTGATTGATGGGCTTCAATACAAAGTTGTTACGTTATTCATATTCATTAAATATATTTATTCAAAAAATTTGATAAAATCTTGTGCATATTATTAAATCGAAATAATAAATACTGAGTGAGTTTTGCTTCCGAGTCTATACCAAAGTCGAGGTAGGTGCCTGAAGCATTGTGTTCACTTTTGGGTGATGAAAATGTTTTTCCCTCCCCAAAATTAAACTTCAAAGTTCAAGGTGGCGACCTAAATGGCGGTAGTTACAGGTACCAAGTTGCTACACCTACCAGTACCTATCTGTTTCATATACTTACCTCATAGCATGCAGTAGAAGTTGAGTTTGTATTTTCTCCTTACTCCTATATTTTGATATATAGGGGGTGTTCCGCAGCAAGCCTTAATTTTGAATAAAATTTGCGTGAGGTCAGCTGGTTCACTGCAAATGAATGGATTTCTGAGATATGTATATACGCACTCAAAGGGATTTTCAAAAGATTTAGGTTTCTTTAGGGGGTTTGTAGCCCACGCCTAAAGAGTTTTGCGAGAAACAAAAAAAGGTTGGCAACTGTGGGGTTCTCCGAGCAGCGATCGGATCAGACGGTCCTCTATAAATTTCAGTCGAGTCTAATCAATAGCACATCTTACACATCTGCACATCTTAAGCAAACGTAAATTATCGAAGTCGCCGTCGGCAACCTATAATGGACCGATTTCGCTCAAATTTAGAGGATAGTTGAGAATCGAACGGTAAGGTCTTCCCTCTATGGATTTCAATAATAGGGAGTCTGTATGATCGTTTATTCTTGGAACATATTTCTGTGGTACTCTGCCACTTTCATCAGCCTACAGAAAGACGAAAGTGGCTGAGTCAGGCATGGATTTACCACTAGGCCTAGGGGGCCTAGGGGCGCACGGCACAAAGGGCGCACTTTCATTTTTTTTAAAATCGAAATACATTTTTTTTAGTTTACTTACACTAAAAAAAAAAAAAAAAAGATTATACTCCAATTATTACTCCGATTATTTTCCAAAAAGGAAAATGGTTTGGCCATACAACAACGTTTATGGATTTCATCACGATAAGATCAGAGGTAGCCATTGCGCGTGCTCAAACGTGAAATCCTTGCCGCACGCATTTAGTTTCCACGATTTTTACCCAATTTCTACCAAACCCCCCACCCCCTATGAATTTTATTGTATTTAGATAATTATTAGGTATACACTCATGAAAAAGTTATTATTTCTGTTCTCAGTTCTTGAATGTTTCTTATGCACATCGATTTCATTTCCGAACGTACGCCATCGAAACCTATATACTAACCGTCTGCTCCTCGATCGAACAGCTTTCACTCGAAATGGCGTTCGTCGCTTTTCAGTCTACCAGTTTTCAGTTATCCAAAGTAGAGTCTGGTTATACGCTAATTAGCCTCCAGGTAAACAACCTAAGTTGTCGGGGGGCTTTCTTATTTCAAGAGCACTGGCCTTGCAACTCCCACTACTAAAGCAACATACTCTGGTCATCATTACTGTTTTGGGGTGTTTACGAAGAAAACTTGCTATTGCTATGGCTTCAAAATTTTAGTAATGCAAATTTTTGAAAATTTTCTTCATGGAAATCCGTTTCAGACCATTCTAAAACGATTCCTGAAATTGAACCCTTTTTCATATGTATATATATAAATGTGTCACTCCAGTCAATATCTGATCAATGTATAGCTACAAATCCGAAAAATTTTCAAACTGCCAATAATATCAAAAGAAAGGTTGAGTAAGTTGGCCAGAATTTTTCGGCTACTCCAAGAGTTCAAATTTTGAAAATCTAGAGTCAAAAATCGCTGAAAACGCGTTTTTTGTATAAATTACCATCTTAAACATAGGAACATATTATGGTATATTCGGAATCAGCGTGAAATTGCCTATAAGAATCACTCACCAAATTGGTTAAAATTATTCTTTGAAAATTCGCTCATCAACTCATGCTGCACGAATGGAACTTTTTTGGAATCTTACTGTACTTGCAGTATGTACCTCCTTACCTAACAGGGGTACTGCGTGATAACATTCCAGGCTTGTTGTGAATATAGGTATCTTGATATTACTTATTTGATAAATTTTGAAATTTTAGTGTATTTTTAGAGGAAATAGTCAACTAATTGACTAGTTCCTCTATTCCCACTCCTCTGAGTTTGCCTGCTTGTTCCTTTTTGAGTTTGTTTTTTCTATTGATTTTTATTATATCTGATAATTGAGGTTTAAATTACCAAAATAGAACCGTGCTCAGTGGAGGGCAACACATGCACGGATGCCACAAGTAATGATAATTTTTAATGCCACCACCGTACAAGAAAGGTGCCTTTCAAAATATCAATCGGCTAAAATGATTCTTTGAAAATTCGCTCATCAACTCATGTCTTTTTTTAATGACAAATCGAACATAATTACTGGTGGTTTTTCGCAAAACCATTTCAAAGCTCAGGTGTGAATCTGTACGCTAAGTACGAGATACCTAATCATACCATGGTACTCAGACCTCTATCTGGAATGGAATGGTACCTACGGTTTTTCATGAAGCGTTTAAATTGATTACTATTTATAGGATCGAATGAGACCAATCAGAGCACCATTTCGGAAATTTTAGATAACAGAACAGTGTTCTATTCAAACGATTAATCGGGTTGTAAAAATACTACACCTTTGTGCAATTATTTGTTTAATTTCAATATGTTGCTGTTTATCCGCAGGAGGAGGTCTTTTGGTGGAGCTGATGAAGAGAGCAGCACAAACGAAACAGTACGCCGAGCTGGATCACGCCATCAAAACGAAAGTCGAGCCGTTCTTATACAACAAAGGGCAGGGTAAGCTCATGCCCATCAGTCAAATCGTTTTGATGAGGAACAAGGAGCGCCCCAGACATAAAATGGTGGGTAACATGTCTGTAATAGCGTATTTGTCGGCGTTACGTTATTGTATTTCTAATGACATCCGTTCAAATGGCATGATACCAACATTCAAAGGTCAGTCTCGTTGCGTGATGTTATTGTGGTGAAATGTATAATAGGTAGTTCACCCCCTTCACCGCCAACATATACAGTCAACCTGATTGCAAAATCTGAAGGAGAAATTATAGTTTTTTCCTAAATATCTTAGACCCAAAATAAAGGATTATTCGAAAACACGTTTTTTAATGCGACATTGCGTTGGTAAGGTAACCTACCTTACTATTTTATTTTTGAATTTACTATTTTTATAACTATTTTTACGCCATACAATTTTTATCGATACGATTAAGTAGAGTATACCGACCTACCTACGGATAAACGTCTGCCAAGTTGGGTGGGCAGTATACCTTCCTCACTTTTGTAACATGGACGAATAGAATCCGTTAGTGAACATTTCACCGAAATTTGTCGAGTACCTTGTTCCGGAGTTAAGTGTGGCTTTGAAAACTCATTTCATCTTAGCGCATGCGTAGTAGCTATTACTGATCCGATCGTTATGAAATACACCGGTAATCGTTTTGGAGGCAGCCACCAACTACCCTCAGAATTTGAGTGAAATTGGTCATTCAGGAACAGAGACATAGTATAGTTTCAGGAAATTCACGCTACTAGCTGTCCGACGGTGACAAAATTAAAAGGGGACCGTCACGTGGCTAGAAATCTTCAGGCTTAGACAAACATAATGATTTTGAACATCGTATTATAATTACAGTAGGGAATCAATGATCTCAATAACCAGAAAAATGAAGATAATTACTCGTAGATACGAATCTTCGTATTCCTCGTAGGAACCCCTAGGAACTCTCTAGTTCATTAGAACGATTGTATTAATCAATGGGATCTTTTCAGTACCAGTACCTACCTAAATAGAAAAATAAGGAACTGGTGTTTGATATTTTGCAGAGTTTCAGCGAATTTTCTAAGGCAATTTCTCGTACCTATGCAAATGTTTGAAAGTTTTCTCAATGGGAATCCGTTTCAGACCATTCTAAAACGATTCCTGAAGTTTAACACCCCTCTATTCAATATTCCTAGAACTAAAATTTATACTTGTTCCTTTCTAGACGATATCTGACCCTAGGATTGATCTAGAAATAAGAAAAATTTCAAATATCAATAATATCAAAAGAAACGATGAGTTCGTTGGCCAGAATTGTCGGAGTTCTCTTAGGGGTCAAATTTTGAAAATTTAGGGTAAAAAATGTTTTTGGTTATACCACCTTTACCATAGGATGGTGTATTCGGAATCAACCCAAAATTCCCTGTAAGAATCACCCGCCAATTCGGATGGAACGATTCTTTGAAAATTCGCTCATTAACTCATTCCACATGACTGGAAATTTTATTTATCTTTGTTTACAGCTGCCGCCCTTGAAAAATTTGGAAAATCCAGACGACTACGATATTGAATCTTATCCAGCACCAGAAATCAAACCAGGAGAACCAGTAGGTATATACGCTTCAGTTCCTTAATCCTATTTCCTATATTGAGCTAGTAATATTGTATGTAGGTATGTTTGTAATCTCAAAAACGCTACAGTAGTTTTCTTCTAAAATTGGGCTAGTCTTGGTTACAGGGAATCAAGCTACGAACTGGGGATAGTTCGTTTTCGGAGGTTTCCGGGTCATTATTAACAACGAGATAAGTAGGTATATATAATGTATCAATAAGTAAGTCCCAAACGCGTTGTTGTCATCCATGATAATGAGAGTATTTTTTCATGTTTTTTTGTTTAGAGTTGGGAGTGAGATGAGATGATAGGTACCTATTTTGATTTCGCGCAAGAAATGTGTAGCTAATTTGTGTAATTAATTTGTGTAATTAATAAATGTGTAATTAATTTTAATGACGTCATCGTGCAAGGGATACTTGGTGACTGGATACTTGGGGACCTTTTGTGTGGATCAATGACTCCGTTGAAACTAGCTTATTGAGGGCGCCGTTCGTTCATTATTACTTGGAAGGGGTTGAAACTGGGCTAAAACCAGCTACAAGGGCCCCCACGAGGGAGCAGTAGCGTCGGATTATAAACGTGGAGGAAAGTGTTCTTGGGGTGACGACACTACTGGGACGTAGTTAGCTCTCGGAAACAAAAGAACAACTCTAAGTCTATGGAACAGGGAAAGGACGGCGTTTTTGGACAACCGCATCATAAATGCTGCTCTTACCTGTCACAAGGGTGGACGACCATAGCCAATAGAGGAGCACACGAAAAACACGCCAAATATGATCGGGCTGCCGAAGACCTGAGAGCTTCATTCACTCCACTAGTGTGTTCATGTGAAGGAGTACTACGTGCTGAATTCGCAGCGTTCCAGAAGAGGCTGACAAATGCTCTGACTGAGAAATGGAACAAGCCGAGATCGACTATAGCCGGATGGGTTCGGATAAAAACACAGATCTCAATCATTCGAGCAGTCTCTCTCCGACTTCGAGGATCTAGGAAGAAAATAAGATCCCTCAGAAAAGGGTTGGAGGATTGGTTGGAAAGGATTGGTTTAAATCAAAGTAAGAGAAAAGTTAAAGTTCAACCATCAATCTCTATTTCACCAATGACATGATTTCAAGTTCCAATTCATCATAAACCACAATGTGAAGTACTATAATTTACCTGTTATCAAACATGAAGCCAAATTAATAATTCAAAAATATTATTCGCGGTAGGTACCTAATCCGCGGTATCTATCCTCTCCCTTTGCTAAGAGAATAGATGAGAAACAGAAAAGAAGAGATAAGAGGCTTTGACCATCTAATTTCCAGAGTTGGGAATCAGTTCTTCAACATGCCTTCCCCTACGAAATATATACTTAAGCTCAAAAATACTATGAAAAAGAAAAACTCTACATTGCGTCCGAACAATTTTATTTTTTCCCGTCAACAGAAAAAACTATTTCTTCTAGAAATCCTCCAATATCAGACCCAACGTCCTTGATCAGACCCAAGGGTAACGCTCATTACCCAGTTACCTAGATTATTATTGTTACGAGCGACAACAAATATTAGATACTCCTCAACTAGGGGTCGCAATCCCGCAGGATTTTCCTAAACCCTAGAGATCATTCATAATGATTATTGTGAAATTAAAAACAACACATTGTTTTTAATAGGCAGATTAACACGGAACATGCTTCTATTTATTTATTTTTTTTTTTTTTTTTAGCATGCTTCTACTATCCTGCTTCATATTTATGTTAAGAAGGTACCTATCTCAATGCCAAACTGAAAACTCCAACCAACTTTGTTCGTAGGTATAATATACCTAAGTACCAGTAGTTCTCAGGTGGGTTCCGGAGGGGGAAAT
Organism: Lygus lineolaris; assembly: GCA_030264115.1. Classification (NCBI taxonomy): domain Eukaryota; kingdom Metazoa; phylum Arthropoda; class Insecta; order Hemiptera; family Miridae; genus Lygus; species Lygus lineolaris. Next base: position 5,413,796 of record JAEMON010000004.1, on the reverse strand, counting down.
TGGTAGCATCCGATGTGGTATGATGTGTAATAAATTCAGTGCATTCCAACGAGTTGTGAACGATTTATGTGAGGTGGAAAATATGGAAGTTATATTAAACTATACCTAGCAACGATTGGTTCTACGTGAGATACATTAGAAAACATTTGGTGTCGGATGGTCGGACAAATTCCAATGAATTGCCTGCTCATAATCATCATGAATGATATTGATCAATCAAGCTGTCTCACAGACACCTAGGAATCATTCATAATGATTGATATAAATTGAATATAAAAGTAAACTATTCAATATTGTTGAATTGATAGAACAGAGAGTTGTTATAGACAGATTAACATTGCAACTGTGGAAGAAGACTATCAACTTTTCTTCTATAACTTCGAAGCAGCCGGCAAGGAACTTTCGTTCTTGGACCAGTTTTTTCAATAGTTCATCGTCCCTGAATAACTTTCTTAACGAATGTGAATCACTGGCGATGAGAAGGTGATTCAAAGTGCGCAGGCTTTGATTCAAACCACGGAAAACGCGGTTTTTTTTTTTAACGTGGGGAATCCCGCGGGATCCCGCGTCTGCTGGATTGCGACCCCTAGCCTCAACCGATTCAAGTTTTAGTGATTAAGTGAGTACTTATTTATAAGAAACGGATAAGTGGAAAATACGTCACAAAAAACGCGTGATCAACGACAATAATTCACGGTCGATTCACGATCGAATTAAATTTTGTTTGAATAATATTTTATGAACACAGATAAGCATATCTACCTACGATTTATCTCGAGGCAAGTTCCTACGAAAACCCTCACACTAGCGCATGTTCTGAACTTGAATAAGAGGGGTCGCAATACATTAAGAATAACACAGATTATAATTTTTTCATTTTATTCATTTATTGTGAATAAAGCGAATTTTTAAAAATCCATGGAATGTTGCTCTCTCACTAGGTACCAAAGGCACATTGATGGGGGACTAGATGTTCACAAAAATTATGTTGATAATGTTAATCATAGGTCAGGTAAGTTAGAAATGCAGCAGTATTATTTATGTTGCTAGTAATGTAGACTGAATTTAAATTCATTGATTATATATCCTTCGCATCCTTATATACACAGGTTTGTACACATTGGCGCTTCCCATTACAGATATGGGCAAATACAGAGATGTTTGTTGGGACCTGAAAGAACGGGGAGCGGTGGGCGAAACGATTTTGCACCTTTGCCTACTGAACGCTACATCGATTCATGCTGACCTCGCCAAACGACTCTTGAGGTTCTACCCTAAACTCATCAATGATATTTACATGTCCGACGAATACTACGGTCAGTACACGCAGAATACAATTTTAATGTATGTAATGTTTTAATGTCCAACCTTTACCTTTACTAATAAAGATAAAGACTCCGAAAATACTTGGATTGTCCAGATATTAATTTATTACCTA
>JAEMON010000004.1:5360821-5374209 GCA_030264115.1 Lygus lineolaris | reverse complement strand
CCCCCCCCCCCCCCCCCAGGGAAGCGAACCTTCGTGTCCTGAGGGTGTTGGATTGCTGTTGATGAGTATAGTGTCTTGAAGGTCGATTCTACGCTTGGTGAAAGGGATCACTACAGACTTCGAGGCATTCGTTTTAACTCTTCACTTCGAGCACCGCAGTCGCTCCTCGCTCGTTGTATCAAGGGATGATTTCTGGTGATTGCTTGAAGGATTGTGATTGCTTGATTTCTGCAAGAAGGAGAGCTTGGATAAAAGTCACATCGTTAGCGTCCTGAGGGGATTGGTTTGGAGAAGGATACAACGTTTTCGTGCCTCACTGAGAAGGTGCGTCCTGATACGACTGCACAAGTCTATAATATGTGCAGCAGTAGCCTCTCAGAGAATACGAGCTGATCGTTGTTTGTCTTGTTAGGTTTTTTTTAAATCATAACTACCTCTACATATTTCCATTTTTGTTCTCAGAATGAAATCAAATATTAGGTTAAAAGCACAACACCTTTCCATGGTAGATTTTCGACCAGCTAAGGTGTAGTGAGATCGAACCTGGGGATTTGTTATTGGCCGATCTGTTAACTACGTTTCTAACATCTCCAGGACTGAAAAATTAGCATAGTTGGAGAGGTTCTTTTAGTTTTTACGGTATCTGTTCTGAGAAAGCCTAATTGTTATCTGGATTTGGTGAGAATTGTTCGGAGAGGATTGCAGAGAAGATGTCTGCCTTAGCCTGTGCTATTGTACGTCATCGACCAGCATATTGGTTGAGTTGTTGAATCTGTTTTTATCTTGTGGGTGCTAGTTAGCTCCCATTATCTTCTTGCTGCTCTCTTAATGTGGAATAGATCCAATATTACTAGAGAAACATAATTGTTTTATTGTTGTGAATTGACATTGTTCTTGGTGAAGCCGACATCGACGTTGCTGCAGCCACACTGACAGATTATAATGCATATATATCTCAACGGATCGTGGGTGGAGTGACTTACAGGTGCACGGAACTGAGAATACTAATCGTCTATGGACTGTACGTACGTCCACAGTCCCCTTATGCATACATACAGGAAAGTAAACCCACTTGGAAGCAGTGATAATCTATTCTTCTCAGATGACCCACCATAGAGACAATGGGCTCTGTGCATAGATTTTTTTACTTTTCACATTAATTGTATCAGTGAGAGCTTTCCAAAACGGTGCAACATGAGGGGTGTCTGATGGCCAAAAATGGGTCTCGTATTTAGGAGTTGCTACATCATCCCACCCTCAGCGCCTAGAAGTTACCATGTCTCAAGCGTTGTATCCATCCGTTTTGTGGGCAAACTTGGCGGAAATTCGAGCTGAAAATTTGCAATAGGGGTTGTTGAGCTTGCTAAATCCGAATTTGGGGTCAAAAGAGAAAAATTCCTACCATGCGCAGACCCCGTTTTCGACTCGCAAGCTCTCAGTCTCGGTTCGTTTATAAGGGGCCGACCCTATTCAACTGTATCCCCATCGAATTTGACAGAAACTCAATTTTCCAGTCGTATACTGCCGGTTTCGTTGGAGAGTCCCTTGTACCGACTGAGGAATTTTTCGAGCTTAAGTTGAGTTGAGTGACACGATGGAGGAGTGTTTTAGTGATTCCTGTGGGACTCAAGACGAAAATGTAGTAGACATGTGTTTTTTCGTGTCGTTTTATGTATATAGCATTTACACGTGGAATTTTAGGTTTTACACATCAATATCGAGGTTTTTCATTTCAAATTGGAGGTTATCCATTCCAAATTAGAGCTAGCCCTAGGAATGGAAGATCGACAACGACGTCGAGGACAATACGGTAGGTACACTATATAACAAAGAAAAATGTATTTCATGTATTTCTGTCATCCTCCAAATTGATGAGTAAAACCTCCATTTTCAGATGGAAAACCTCCAACTTGAAATGGGAAACCTCCAAATTGATGTTTAAAACCTCCAACTTGAAACGGAAAACCTCCAACTTGAAACGGGAAACCTCCAAATTGATGTGTAAAACCTACAATTTGAGAGATGGAAAACCTCCAACTTGAAATGGGCAACCTCCAAATTGATGTGTAAAACCAACAATTTGAGATGGAAAACGTCCAACTAGAAATGGGAATGGGAAACCTCCAAATTGATGTGTAAAACCTACAATTTGAGAGATGGAAAACCTCCAACTTGAAATGGGAAACCTCCAAATTGATGTGTTTAACCTCCAATTTCAGATGGAAAACCTCCAACTTGAAATTGGAAACCTCCAAATTGATGTTTAAAACCTCTCCAATTTGAGATGGTAAACCTCCAACTTGAAATAGACAACCTCCAAATTGATGTGTAAAACCTCCAATTTGAGATGGAAAACCACCAACATGAAATGGGAAACCTCCAAATTGATGTGAAAACCTTTAATTTGGTGTGTAAAACCTTCAATTTGGTATGTAAAACATCCAATTTGAGATGGAAAAACTCCAACATGAAATGGGAAACCTCCAAATTGATGTGTAAAACCTTCAATTTGGTGTGTAAAACCTTCAATTTGATGTGTAAAACCTCCAATTTGAGATGGAAAACCTCCAACATGAGATGGGAAATCTCCAAATTGATGTGTAAAACCTTCAATTTGGTGTGTAAAACCTTCAATTTGGTGTTTAAAACCTCCAATTTGAGATTGAAAACCTCCAACATGAAATGGGAAACCTCCAAATTGATATGTAAAACCTTCAATTTGGTGTGTAAAACCTCCAAATTGATGTGTAAAACCTCCAATTTGGTGTGTGAAACCTTTAATTTGGTGTGTAAAACATACAATTTGACGTGAAAATGCTATATACAAATTCTATGCCCCGTGTAATATTTAGCTTGTGACTATTGTTATGTGCAACACTTTACGCCAACAATAAAAAACGTATCGAACTATTAATCAATCTCCTAGTCTCTCACATTGTTTATTATTCCCAGTACTCAATTAGGTCAAATAATAACAACTGCAATAATGATCCAAAACTAGGATCAATGATTGACGAAGTTTCATTTTCATCAAAACGTTCTTAAGAAACTCGTTAACGAAAAATATGCTTACTGTAGCAAGTTTTTTATCTACTAATTTGTGAAGTTTTCGAATCCTAATTGCTATGAATCATTGGACAACAGTATGATGTTTTTGCCACGAGGAAAATTGAAATTATAAATTTTAAACTCATAATGTTCATTATTTTCCATTAGGAAAATACATTTGTATCGTTATCTACGTACAGCAAAATCTGGATGGACAACGAAAACTACATTTGTTGTCCCAGATGAAGAAAATCATTATAAATTCTTGTATATACAAATAAAATAATGACGCAACACTTTAGAATTTGAAAGCGGAAAACACACGACATAAAGCCGCCCAACAATATCAAAGCTACGATAATATAAGTACAAGATTTCTTTACAATAATTATTTCATTTACGGGCCAATCCCTACTACAACAACAATGCTCAATAATAATTATACCTTTAGTTTAACTTTAACGAAAATCAAAGACACTACTGATTATTTACAAAGGTAACTTGTTCCGTTTAGATTATCATAACATTTTTTTTTGACATTGCTCGCATTAAGACCCTACGTTCGGCACAAACAAGCCTAAGATTATGCTCGTTTTTTTAAATGCAGTCAAAGTTGTTAAAATATATTATTTCTTGTTTTTATTATTCTTTACAAATAAAACATAACAAATTAATAGTACATTGCGGCGAAAAATTTGGTATTCGGCCGTCTCAAGTGATATTTTTTATGTAACATTGGAAATTTTGCGCCATTTTCGCGCCGTATCTCAAGGAAGTTCAGCGAAAAATGTTGACTATTCAAAAAATGGATGCGACTTTTCTACTTGGTCGATGACGAAAGTTTAACAATATTTTACTATTTGTAATACTTGTAGTTATAAAGTAAATGGTTCCCCTCGCTAGGATAACACTTTACCAAAGAAGTAGAATATTACCAACTTTGGGCTGGAAATGAAAATTATTATTAAGTTCTTAAGTAGGTAGTTTACAGGTAGACGTCAAGAAAGATATACAAAAATCCTTGTGGAGAAAAGTGTGGAACACTTCATACCTAAACCTTGGCTGAAAATTCGATAACAAAGTAAAAGGTGGCAATTTTAATACTGAAGGTTATAATCATGTTTAGGAAGCCATAGAAGTTCACTTTTTATTTTTTGCTAAATGCCACCTCCTATGTGAATTTTACCTCGTCTAATGAGCAGACCAATGTCTCGTATTAAATCTGAATACTTCAAGTATAAATTACCTGCACGACGCAAATATTGTCAATTAGATTTTCATGAAAAAGCGGTTATATTTATTGAAGGATACAAGTTCGAAGAGTGTCCAATTTCATAAGCACCACTTTTTTTCCTTAAACCAAGACATATTTCCAAAATCCAAAAACTTGCCCAATGATTTTTAATGTGGATTCTAAAAATCATGATTCTTGTGATGGTATAGAGGGAACATTGTTCCTTCTGGGAATTCATTGAAGATGTGGAGTCATTCGTAGATTAAGCATTTATTCCATTCTTCCTGGTACGTTTCGTCAGTACAATGCTGACTTCTTAAGCCAGTCCATTATACGAGTAGTATTAATGAGGCCCCCCCGATCATTCTGATAAGCAGGCAAATTATAGGTAGTATACCACAGCAGAGTCCTTATCTATTAATACTGCATTCAGCACTTGATAGGTATGGCTTCCTTCTTTCTTACCCTTTGTCACATAATATAATATAATTTTCATTAAAGCTACACAGCTGTTATTAGTTTGATAAGTAGGTAATTGAGCCCACCAGTGACCAACAAACAACAAACTTGCCTGGTTTTAGGTAATACTTCAACATTCCAAATTCTTTGTAAACGGATGGAATTTAAACAAAATGTACGGTGAAAAGATTTGAAACTCACTACCAATAATTTTTGAGAAACTGCTGTGGATTTTATAAGCTTATGGATTTTATAACACTATAATGGACTGGCTGAAGAAGTCAGCGTTGTACTGACGAAACGTAGGTACCTACCAGGAAGAATGCTTAATCTAAAAATCATGCTCACTCGAACCTTGTTTTGTGAAGGCATTTAATTTTCAAATAAGTACACGATTTTTGTATTTTTTTCACGCTCAATCGAGTAATGTTGCCAGTTTTTCGATTTTTTTTGTATTTTTTTCACGCTGAATCGAGTAATGTTGTCAGTTTTTGATTCACTTCCCGAACAGTCAAGTTTTCCAACCTATTGATGAAATTTCTAGGATGGTCCCATTTATCGTGATAGGATGGTCATTGGTCATGAATCGAAAAATTGACATCATTAAGCGGTTCAGTGTGAAACAATACCCCGACAATCGTATATCACACACATGTTGAAAATGTATCCCTATGGGGGACGTGGGTTTTTTGCTCGGATTATGTGCGCAAATACGCACTCAAAATTTCGAGTGACGGGTAATTTTTACATGAAGTTTTATGTAGAATCCGAACTGCAAAATGAGGGTTCTTATTCGAAATAAGGAAGTTGGTGTCGATTGTGCAAAAGTTCACTGGAATGATTTCCAGAATCCTTATGGAAAATCAATTGAAATATATAAAATGGGGTGTGCGCATGGTTATTTTTTATCTTTCCAAAATATAGATCTCAGAGAGAGCTTTCCAAAAAGGTGCCACATGAGGGGTCTCCTATGAGCGGAAAAGGGTCTCGAAATTAATAATGATGACGTCACCCTGGGGAAGACCCTCAGCGCCCAAATAATTCTGAAGTCATGCGCCTCTCCCCAGCTATTTTCCGCTGTTCCAAATGTTCAGTTAAAAATTGGCAAATGGGATTTCTGAGAGCACTGAACCCGAATTTGAGGTCGAAAATGCAAATTTCCGACCCATGCGCAGTGCGCACACCTTATTAGGTATAATGTCTAGGTTTGGGGAAAACGTGTTGTGCGTATGAAATGGGTCACCCTGTATCAGAACAGAAGAATGAAGGTTGATTTACACGTACCGATAGGTATTTCAAATAAGATGTGTAGGTAATATCCAAGAATCAAAAAGTAAAACAGAAAAAATGGGGTTTAGTATATATCTATGTAGGTACTCGTGTAAGGTAGGTATGTGAATTTGCAGTAAATCTTGCTTTTTCATGAAAACATCATCATTTCTTCACATTATTAAATCAACTCTGTAATAGGACTACGATTGGAATATTGCAGGAGAATGCAGAGTCATGCCGCTGCTTCTTAGTGAGCCGTGAATTCTATACTTTTGCATTACATACTTGCACTCCTTTTTCATGGTAAAGGTTGAGGAAAACTGGTGAGACTCGGAAGGAAAATAATCTGCTCTTTTAATTGCGTTGATGTTGTTTAATCGCGCACGAAGACAAACTCGTTGTAGTGGTTCCATCTGTTCTCTTCCTGGTCAACTCCAGGCTTGAGGTCTGCAGCAGAAGCTCCGGCCGTTCCTGATCCACAGCTTCCCGTCATCCGGAAGCCGTTCTCTTGGAGTTGGTCGAAAGCCTGTTCGATGCTGCTGTGCTTCAAGAAGAAGCGCGCCGTATACCTTAAGAACAATACGATTTATTATGATAAAATAATGAATCAGAAAAACAATAAGAAGTTCCGTAGGATGTTTTGATATATTTATGTGTGACTTTGAATGGCCTTGGTTCATAACTAATATATACCTATTCTATAGTGCAGTGGTTCTAAGCCTTTCCCCGGTCGTGCCTCCCTAAAACCATGAGAATTTTTTTGAGCCCATCTCTAGGGCCTAGAAAAGATATGGGCAAAATTTGACATGTTGTGGGCCAAAATTTAGTGTGCAAATACGTTCGCGGGCCGCGTTTAAAATTACCTAGTACATTTTAAAGTAGTGTTCATAATTTTTAGCGATAGATGTCAGACATGACATAACTCGACAATGTTATTATAATTCAATTTATTAAAATAACAAAATTAAATGAAAAAAATAGGTAGGTACAACATTATGATGAGGGAATTATCATTAAAAAAATTTATTTATTTTTTCTGAAAGGTAATGGCTTAAAAGAAACAATATTGAAGTTGTAGAGCAAAAATAATGTATGTATCTGTAATTTTAGAAAATGTATTAAAATGTTCATTATTGTAATATGGCGGGAAAGTTATACGTTGAAACGGATGTCGTCTGTCATTGGCCGAACCCGTCCATGCCTGTCAACCAAACAAAACTGAAAACGGAAAATCTCCAAAAACGACACCGTTGGAGCTCCAGATTAGAGAGAATATAGAAATAGAAATAGTTAGATAATAGAATATAGAAATTGGCGTAGATTCACCAGATCGAGAAGGTAGGAGTAGTTGGAAGCTGTTGTAGGAGTAGTTATTTTTCAATTGCATTAGTAGTGAGAGTAGTTCAAATTCAAAGTTGAACATTTGCTCACCAGAGAGCACAGGTACCCCTCTTGGATAGATGTCAAATCGAGCGTGTTCGATAATAATTAATAGTTAGATAATAGATTGAATTAATTAATAATAATCAATTATTTAAATTACCTAATTCTTTTTCACTGCCCCCTGTGGGATCTCAGCCCATTCTCTTTCAGTTGTTCTTTTAGTGTGACGTGTAATCGGATGTCTCAAGGGCCTTCGGAATGCCGCCTGTTTTTCAAACAGCTGAGATTTTATTCAGAATTTTCTCCACACCAGAACGATAAACTGTTTTTTCTTTGTACTAAAAGTGTTATTTTATTCCAAATAACAATAGAAGAGCAGAAAAAATTTGATTTTCTCATACACGATCATTTCCCATCAAATCGTTAAATTCGGAATTGTTACAAACTACGAAAGTTAAATAGTGACACCGAAATCAATGAGATACTTGAGCTTGAATTTGGGAAACTAATCCATCGATGTTTGGATTAATTCCACTGATACAAAGACGTAAAGAATTTTCCAAATTATCGTCAGTCAGCCTTGTACGATGTTTTGATTTATTAACTTTCATCAATGAAAAGAACTGTTCGAATTTATACGTACTGCCAAACGCACAAATCAATCATTTTGCGAATTCTCTAAGCTGCGGAAAATGGTCTTCTTCGAGGTATTTTTTGCAGAAATCGCACACCTCCACGTCTTCAAATTTAGATTTTAGGAGTGAGTTTTCTTGGATCTCGATCAACTCCATTTGCAAGTGTTTTGGAACATTTTGTACATTACTTTTTGTTGGAGTAGCAAATAAATTGAATCAGTCTTCCATGTTTTTGAAATCGCTGAATTTCAAAACGTCTCGCGGGCCGGATTGACTCTTACAGCGTGCCGGTTGTTGTCCACCTAATTATGGCCGAGAAGATCCCCTGTGAATGGAATCGTCTACCTATCGTGTGCAAATTTTGAAATTGTATCTTAACAAATGAATCAAAAGGTCAGAGAAATACAGCGATTCTGATTCATGTTGTAATTATGCTTTCGACAGAAGTCAGTAACCCGAAAGTGAAAACATTCAATTTTGGGAACATAATTGTGGGGAATTTAATTTCGCCTACTAATCTACTTTCCCTCTTTCGGTAGAGGCAGTAGCGTGATGCGCTAAACAATTAAAAAGAGAAAACCCTCTTGAGTACGTTTTCAAGATTCTACATATACCTATGTTGGTTATGACGGTCCTGCCTCGTCAGACGTCCAACAGAGGGATAGCTAATTCTTGAAAACGCGTAAAATTGTCGACTGGTTTAGACCCTAATATTGTGACACCTATATTCGCCTATTCAGAAATATCGAATTTCCTTACCAGTGAGTTTTTTTCTCGAGGGAAAGGGTAACTTGTAAGGTTCCAGGCGTTCCATTTCTCCATTGAGCGACACCCACGGATATATCCATATTCAGTTCAATAGATAGCAGAAGTGTAGAATTTACTTTTAGTTACCTTTTTTTTCTTTGCCAAATAGTATAGGACGGCCTAGTGATATACACCTAGTCATTATATATACTTGGTTCGGAAATAGAATTTACTGTCTAGAGATTTAATTATCTTCTTTGCTAAATAATATAAGAAGGCCCGGTGACATACACCTTGTCACTATTATATTTATACGAATTTACTTGTCATGAAATAAAATGAAACTGTCTTGGCGTATTTACCGATAGATAGGTATAGCAAAGGACAACACAGAGGTTATAGGTATTTTCAGGTTGAGGACTTCCCGAAGGAATGATCCACGGGCCTAGGGTCAGTCCCTTATATACTCCTTCCACCTCACCCCCTTGTCTAAAGTGGAGGTCGGGAAGGTTGCTGACCCACGGCTTCTGGGTTTTCTACAAGGTTACAACCTGTCCCCTTAGTTTATCCGAGACGAGCATTATCCTCATAAGAAAATGTTATAACATTGATTATTGACTTTTAAAGTCGATTGAAACAAATGTTAACCTTCGCGATACAAGCTCGTACTACAGCGAAATTCACTAATGCGACATGTAACAGGTGAGTGGGCAGTGTGGTTTCCTCACTTTTGAAACAAATTGAGGTATTGAATCAGTTAGTGAACATTTTTCGAATAGGTAGTTTTGGAGTTTGGTACGACCATGACAATAAAGTTCAAGTTTGCACTTGCACTTGCGCAGTAGCTATCACAGATCCAATTGTGATGAAATTAATAGGAAATCGCCTTGGAGTCCTCCTACCATCAGAGACTGAGCGGAGCCATGGTTCCACATACGAGTCCTACTTCATCCGTCCTTTTTCAAGACCGATGAGTTTGGAGCCATGGTCCCTTTCCCGTTACTAGCGCCCTTCAACAATCGTCCCGCCCTTTCTTTGTCTTCGCTCCCTTCATACGGCTTTGACCTTTGGTTTGAATTAGGTTGATTGAACCTCTTTCACCCTTTTACGAGTGAAGGGGCCAAGCAATCACTTTTCGATCGATGAAAGTGGTTTCTTTTGCTCTTTCGTTTTTTGTTTTTACCAGGGGGGTTCGTGCTCTTTGAGTCATGAGCATGAGATAAGAAAGCTTAATACAACGGAGGCACCAGAAAGTAGAGCGATACACTCGGATAATAATAATTACAGGTATAATAATTACAATGGGGTCTGCGCATGAGAAATAAAAATTGGAAAAAACCCATTAATTATGTTATTCGAGTTGCCATGACTAGTAAACACTATTTACCAGGACAAAAAACTCCAAATGTGAGCAGAAATCGTCATGTTAAAATGGAACGTTTTGAATTTCTCTGGGAGGTACGTACGTCACAACTAACTATATTTTTGTATAAATTTTCTATTGAAAGTTAAGAGGGACTGTCGTTGGGCATGCACCCTCACACATGTTCCACCGTAAATAATTCCACAAATAAATTTCCACAATTCCATAATCCCACAAATAAAATAATGATCATAGAAACAGCAAAACGATATATTGTATTGTAATATACAAGAAGTTCAATAAATATTATTTAAAGAAAAAAAATCGGAACCAGGGTATGTTCGCGTGTTTTCACTACTTTTCACAGCCAATTCGATTCCGTCAAATAGAATTTCACGTGACGATCCAACGGAACCAGATAGTTTTCTGAGAGTTCAGCCGTTCACGTTTTATACCATCGGGTAGGTCGTTGAAACTTATGGAAGTAAACGAGAAAATCGATTCGATGAAAACGAAGAGCATCTGGTGCGAGGCTTCACACTACTTTCCTCACCTGTAGAAACCTGAAAAATGTGCTAAAAACGACGTTTTTTCACCTGTCTCGATTTTTTCTCCCCCTAGTAATTAATTGACCTGGAGGGCTGAAATTCTTATTGCATCGTCCTAAGACATGTAGAAACCAATCCTCGAAAGCAGAATTTTTTATAATTTTTGTGGGGGCCGCAATCGTGGCCATACACATACGGACTTACATACACTTTTTCAAAACGTGGATAAAATAGATCAATTGTCGATTAGGACCATTTTAAGGTGGAGTTTCAGAAATTTGGTTTTCTGCTGATCGCGATAGGCAACTCTCATTTCACCTTTCAGGTGGGCTGTGGAATGTAAAAAGTTGCATTTGATCAGCTGATCTTCAACCCTTCAGTCCTTACAGGGGGCGAAAGATTGGTCCAAATCGCGTCTAAGCAAAGAGCCGCGGCCGGCCGAGGTAGTTTTTGGTGAAAATTACTATTTTTTAAAAATAGGAAAGATGCGGTTAAAATGATGAAATTGAAAATTCGTTCATTAACCCCTACTGCAGGTCTGGAACATTTTTTTATATCTTGGTCCTCGTATGCATTGGTACCTTGTACTCAAAAGCCAAAGTGGTTATCGACCTACCTGTCAGAGCAGAGATGATCTGGGTCCCGACTCTCGTTGAGCGATTCTCCAAAAACGGTCCTGCAGATGGCGACTCTCCCGCACACGAGGATCCGACTTATCTTTCTGAACTTGACATCTGTGAGGCCGTCTCGCCCAAACTGGAAACTCCCCCTGTTGAAAAATACACGTTACAACAAACATTACCAATTTTTTGGGTTGGGGTTCAAAATTCTGATGGGGATGTGCGATCTGCTTTCACCTGGTTAAATTTTAGCCTTCAAACCCTGAAGACGGGAACATATTTTCCGAAAACTCGGCGATAATGGTGTATTGGTCAGTTCTCATCCTATTCCCGATGTATGACGTCACTGTTGAAAAAGACCATCCGGGTAATTCTCAAAAAATTGTTGGTTGTACTTTCGCGTAATAATCATAATAAATCCCATCTTTGATTTCAAAGTTATTGGAAATTATTGGTGGAATTTAGTAGAAGAAGTTCACGAAAAATACCTACCTGTGAAGTCCTTGTAAGTCTACAGTGCATAAATTAATATTACGTTATAAGCATATTCGCATAGCATTTTTCTATTTAAAACAAACAAAAAAACTTTTCCAAATCAACTGAATCCTTTTTAAAATCAAATCAAACCTTTTCCAAATCAAAACATACAGGGTAGATAAATGTCTATATTGAAAAGGTTTTTATTTGATTTCAATTGAGGTGGAAAAGGATTCATCTGATTTGAAAAAGGATTCATCTGATTTGGAATTGTATTCATTAGATTTGATTGATCTATTTGAAAAAGATTTCATTGGACTCCTACATAGGTACCTCGCTACCAAAAACGCGGGTACCTAAACTAGGTATATCTTATTGCGGACCTGTAGCCGATAGTTATGTATCCACAGTTTTTCTTTTGTCCTTCGAGTGAGTCCGCCATAGTGTTCAGGCCATAGTGAAGGGCTTCTCTCTTCAGGCGTTCTTTCTCCCTGAAGCAATCCGGAAGAACCAGGCTCCCGCTCCTGAGATAGTCCAAGATGTATCTATAACACATTGATAGAAAATCCATTAAACCAGCGCACTATGGTCCAGGAACCTCAAAAAGCTGGCCAAACTCCAGATGCCTAAATATACTCGAAATACAGCCCTCCCTTATGTTGTTCGACCCTCTTAATCGATTATTACATTGAGCATATTATATAAATATATTATTTAATGCGAATTTCTGATAAATATTCTCATGGAACGATCTCTTTTCCTAGACTGGAATTAAAAATTTCCAACGAATTCCATATGTCAATAATAAATACCTATAAAACCAAAGGATGAGTTCGTTGGCCAGCATTTTCGGAGTATATTTAGGTGCCAAATTTTGAAAATTTAGGGTGAGACATCTCTTTGAAAAGTTCTATTCATGCAGCGAGTTGATGATTCCGAATAGGTATATATACCATGATGTTTAAGATGGCTATTTACACCAAAAATCTTTTCTTTTTTTTTAACACGTTTTTAGCGATTTTTGACGCTAAATTTTCAAAATTTGAACCCTTCGAGTAATCAAAAAATTCTCTTCAACGAACTCATCCTTTCTTTTGATATTAGTGACATTTTTTTTTTTTTTTTTTTTTTTTTTTTTTTTTTTTTTTTTTTTTTGATTTTTTAGATCGATTCCATTCAAAATTCATTCCATGAACTTGAAAACAAATTTGAAATTCGCTCACCTACCTTTAAAATCTCTCGGCATGTATGCCATGTACGTGCCATCGTAAATAGGAAAAAAAGAGCCGTCGTAAATGGAAAAAATAATTCCCCGCATTTGAGCCGATTCGATATTATGTGCAGGTGAGCCGCTCGTAATAAACTGTGGAAACCGGCGGTTACAGTTCCCTCCAACGAATGGATAGCAGAATCTCCTTTTACTTTGAGTTTCCACAGGCGCTATAAAGACTCTCCAAGTATCTTAACATTGCCCCATGACAAAAAATTCAATTTCTATCAGTTTTAGCGAATTTTCGAAGAAAATATTGCAATTTTCGAAGAAGATATTGCAAAGGCTTCAACATTTTTGTAATGCAAATTATTGACAATTTTCTTCATGGA
>JAEMON010000004.1:5347887-5359821 GCA_030264115.1 Lygus lineolaris | reverse complement strand
TTTTTGGTGTGAAATACCATCCTAAACGTAGGAACATAGGTAATGGTATACTCGGAATCAGCGTGAAATTGCTTATAAGAATCACACAAAATCGGTTAAAATTATTCTTTGAAAATTCGCTCACCAACTCATGCTGCATGAATGGAACTGTATTTATTATTAAGGTTTTGACCAGCTTTTAGGGGTTCCTGGACCACTGTGCTACATCTTATTATAATATGTACTTAGCTACCTATCTATTGAACTGTCTGTCAGTCTACAACAGTTCGTGACTGAAGCGGTTGCACCGATTTCTATGAGGTTTTTAGCAAAATGATTGGTGAGTTCCAGGTCAGATTGAGTAAAGACTTTCGTTACCAGGGAATGATCGTGCCTTTTCATAAGTTTTCACTTCAAATGGGAACGTAATGCATAATCCAGTAAAAAGAACTTTTTGTGACGATTCCAACAGTAGGTAAGTAGCTACCAAAACGACTTCTGTGACTTGAGCCGTTCAGATTTCATTAATCTGGATAGATCGTTGAAATGTCGGATTGAAAACATGATAGCTTCCGTTGGTTTTCAAGCACACTGTTGATACAAATGTAAGGTAACTAACTACCTACGTAAACAATAGGTTTGATGTGTGTTTACAAACCATTTACAAACCAAATGAGACCAGCATGGATACAATACACAGTCAGAAATGATCAGATCAGAAGTCGAACTGCGAACGGCGCTTTTTTAACTGTTTTTCCCGGATTTCAGTGAGAGCTTTCCAAATAGGTGCTACATGTGGGGTATCCGATGATTGGAAGTGAGTGAAAACGAGTGCCGAAAAAAAGATACAGATGACGTCACCCACCTCGCTCACCGGGGCAATCTCCACTCATCAGAACAGATGACGTCACGCTTCATCTTCTCCACCCGTTTTACAGCCAACCTAATAAACATTTTGAGCTAAAAATTGAAACTTAGGGGTTTTCAAGGGTGCTGAATCCGAATTTGAAGTCAAAAATGCAAAATTTACGACACGCCGGAATCCCCATCACGTAATTGGGGTGTAACTATTCACTCATTTTGGCAAATATATTTAAACTTTTGACAAATATATTTCAACCCTTGACAGATAGATTTCAACTTAGGACAAGTAAATTCAAACTTCAGCTATTTCACTCGTATTGACGATTTCTGCTCAGCGTTACAACGATATTTCAGGTATTTTCGTAGCGTAAAACTTTGCTGTGTCCGGGGGGACGACGGGGTTGAATCTCTTCTGTATGGCTGGTGTAAATCTCTAATCAAGTTTCAAGGTCTCATTGCGTTCGTTTGGTTTTTGATCCGTGACGTGTTAATGAAAACGGCCGTAATGAGCGATTCACATTCTGATCTCAGTTCACCTGTTGTAAGACCTTCAGGTAGAAATCGTCGTTATGTAGGTACGACCGATTGAATCAAGTGATTCAGATTCCACTTCTGCACTTCCTGTCATACGCGGGGCAGTACCAAGGAGGAGAGGCAAGTGCGACAGTGTTTCCTTTGAATAGAAAAAGATATTAATCAAGCTCTACGACGAAGGATTCTCAGTTAAGGATGCTTCAGAAAAGGCGGGGGTGAAATGGAACTGGGAAGAGTATAACCAAGAAGTATTTAGGAAATAACTGCGTACTTAGTAGTGACGCACGATGAGGAGGTACCTAACAGACGGCTGTCGGGGGAGCATTTTGGTTAATACTGGTTGCAATACTGAGAAGAGTGAGTAAGGAGGAGCTTTTAATGATTTTCAGGTACTTTGGGTCTTATATTAGAGTTCTGCATTTTGCTTTCCAATTGCTGGTAGATGTAGATTTGTTGTGAAGTTGGTTAGAAAATATTAATGTCGTAATTTATTGTACTTATTTTATTGATCTAATTGTAATATGGGTTGTAATAGTATCGCATAGGCTTACACCATGAGCCTGACGACAGTAAAGATTTGATTTCTTTTGATAAGCCTCCTCCGGGGCCCCCACCACGATTTTTTCTCAAACATTTTGGTTTTTGACTAAATTTGACTACGAAATGCTATAAATCGACAATGTACCTCCTCCCTCCAGGTTACCCCAGCTGTTGTACTTACAGATAATCCAGTCTCATACCAGCTCCTATATATAGCTGCCGAACTAATAAGGTATTTTGAGGTAGAAGTTATTTTGAGAGGTGAAGTAGGTTTTCTCTAAACATCGAAAATTCCATCCGCATTTAACTTTTTAGGCCTTGATGTACAAGCTTGATTTCATGTCTGTCCGTTGGTCTGTCTGTGTATGTCCTTGAATCCGTGCTAACTTCCACCGTTTCGATCAGTTTGTGGTGAACTTTTCAAGGATTACGCTAGTATATGTCTTATATTATTGTATCCTATGAATTGTGAATGGGATATAGCCTATTGAATTCCGCATCAAGGTAGCCTCACCCATGAGTGCAAATAACATCCTCTAAACTTCAATTTATTTCTCGAGATCAATTCCTCTAAACGCCTATTTCTCGCGATTCGATGGTTCGATTTTGCTCAAACTTGATCCCGGTATGAAAAGAGAAGATCCCAGGAAAAAAATTTCCTGGGGATTTTCTTTTCTACTTTTCATGATCCCATATGAAATTCATCACAATCGGATCAGTGGTAGCCATTGCGTTTGAGCTTATGTGAAATCCTTGCCACAAGCACAACTTTCACAATTTTCATTCTATTTTGAGTGAAATTCCAGAGATTGGGCAGGTTATACCCTAGAGTACAAGGTGCCCTATGATATTCACTGTGATTGGATCAATAAACCCTCTGCGCATTCACAAACGTAATAATCCTCCTAACATCAATTTCTCGGAGTGTAACGAACCGATTTTGCTCGCAATTGGTGAATAGTTTGGGATTGACTTGACGGATCATTACCTACTCACGATCTAACGAACCGATTTTGTTCGATTGGCGAATAGCTGTAAATCTATCAGTAATAGCTGTAAATCTATTGAACCATAACATTACCCAATTACCATTTCAATGATTTATGGTTGGAGCATTCGTAGTGGTAAAATTTGTTAAATGAGGGTCAATATTATCGCAATACAATATGTGAAGCGTGCCTTACCAACTGTAGTAGTGTTTCTTCAAGAGTGCAATCCGAAAAATGTTTTAATGGATGCTAAAGATAACTGTACTTTACGTCATAATGATCCTTAGATAAAGTGTTGTTCAAAGTTAAACCCAGGTTGAGGGCAGAGTCATTGTAAGAAATCTATTATCCTTTCCATAGCCACTGTAAGGAATCTACTAACCTGTCCAGAGCCACTGTAAGGAATCTACTATCCTGTCCATAGCCATTGTAAGGAATCTACTATCCTGTCCAGAGCCACTGTAAGGAATCTACTATCCCGTTTAGAGCCACTGTAAGGAATCTACTATCCTGTCCAGAGCCACTGTAAGGAATCTACTATCCTGTCCAGAGCCACTGTAAGGAATCTACTATCCTATCGAGAGCCACTTTAAGGAATCTACTACCCAACGCACGGTCGAACCAGCTAGTGATAAGTACGTAGGCACCTTGGTGCTAGTCCATAGTGGGTTCATAGTGGCCTATAGTAGAGAGTTATTGGTGGTTCTTATAGGGTTGTTAACAGGAAGGGGGATGAGGAGGTTGTAAAAAGGAGCTGCCTGTTCAAATATGCTGTGCCAAAACAGCTATTTTCCCCTTACTGATCGTGTATGGAAACCTCAGCAACTGGAATAGCTTCGGTAATCAATACGACCTTGGTATGGCCATCCCTTATAGGTAACGAGTTGGTAAGGGAATCTCGTTTTATTTCCAATATTGCCGCTCAGTCAGTGGAAGGAAGATGATTTCAAGGTATCAATCCACTTCAATTCGACTTTAATAACCCATCGATCGACGGCTTAGAAGTTACGCCTCTATCTTCTCTGTTAATCATTGTTTCCTTGCAAAGCTCCCAGACAAGTCGGAAAATACGTTCTTAAAGACGAGGATTTTCTCCTGCGCCTAATGAAGGATTGCTAGTATTTAACGGCTAAAGACAGGACCAGGAGCCAGGAGGGGGAAAGTGGGTCAACGGGTTAGCGAGGAAAAGAGCCTCCTGTTCCAGAGATTAGGAACTGGTTAACTCAGGTTAACTCGTCTGAAACCCCCATCACTTTTTCAACAGTAATATAAATAACATTGACCTACATAATCAAATTATTTACGCCGGTTTATCAAGTTGAAATTACCTAAGAGTATTATTTTACTTCCTAGAGATATTAAATACAACGAATTACGATAATTAAAGTGGGTATCGGAGCGGAAGGGTGTTCGATCATTTTCTCTGTGTGGCGAAGTGAGAGAAGAAAATACTGAAGCACTGCGATTAGGGACGATGATAATGTTAAGATATACGAGGGATGAATGGAACGATTAACTTATTAATCGTGAAACGGATACACAGGACAAGTTTTTTGTAATAATTACAGGTAGGTCCCTACTCTTAATTAAGAAATAATAAGAAATAATTATTGTAAAATTCGCGATATAATGACGGTAAAGGTAGGTACTTACTATTAAATCACTGGTCTCATTAACCAGAAAGTGTATCGGCCTAATAGGTTATTATAACGATTGTATTAACCAATGGGATCTTTGCAAATCGGTGATTTATGCTACCTATACAATAAAATAACCAAACGATGCATCATAATTTTCAGCATTTTTGTTATGTTTTGACAGGCCTCTCCTCTTAAAAATCGCTGTTGTTTCTTGTCCACCCGTTGACAACTTATGGCTAACCGGAACCGGGAAAACGGTATTCTGGTTTATTATTATTTTCAATAATGCTACTTTGGAATCGCACGAATGTTAAGATTTACGAGGAATGAATGGCACGATTACATATTAATCGTGAAACGGATACACAGGACAAGTTTGTCGTAAAAATTACAGGTAGGTACCTGCTCTTCGTACACAAGAAATAATTATTGTAAAACTCGCGATATAATGACGGTAGGTACTTACTATTAAATCACTGGTCTCATTAACCAGAAAGTGTATCGGCCTATAAGGTTATTATAACGATTGTATTAACCAATGGGATCTTTGCAAATCGGTGATTTATACTACCTATACAAAAAATAACCAAACGATGCATAATAATCTGCAGCATTTTTGTTACGTTTTGACAGGCCTAATCCTCCTCTTAAAAATCGCTGCTGTTTCTTGTCCACCCGTTGACAACTTATGGGAAAAGAACCGGGCAACCGTATTCTGGTTTATTATTATTTTCAATAATGCTACTTTGGAATCGCATGAAACAATTTTTGATTCCTCACTACCGAAGGTAGGAAGGTATTCGTGCAAGAAATAAAAAAATGTGTTGCCCCCCAAAATCAAAATTTCCACTTGCTTTTGGTTTATTATTTTGAGCCCCCTCAAAATTTGAGGTTTTACGTTTCAAGATACGTAGAATCCAAAAATCGAATAAAAAAAATCCGTCCGTACGCGGCACTTTCCTTAGTTACCATGGACCAAAATTAATGAAATTTGGTATACCGGCCCCATTCGGGGTCTAGTTGTGCCGCGAAGCTTTTCGTTACCGTCAGCCTTCTCTAAGGGGTAGAATGTACCGAAATAATAAGGGGATGAAATTTTCAAAACGCCCCGGCTCGAAAATTTCAAATAGTGTGTTCTCAAAATGTGTGCTCAAAATTTCAAATATATCTCAAATAGTGTTCTATTTTAAATCGAATGAAAAAATATACCTTAAGGTATATTTTTTCCATCGATTTAAAATAGAACACAATTTTTAGCGTCGAATGAGACTTTGCGGAGCGTTTTAGGACCAGCCGTTCGCTCCCTGCAAGGATTTAAGGGTTGAACGGGAAAAAGAGCAGAAACACGAGTGTGAATCGCAATTCTTCCCGAGTAGGCAAAATCTCCGTTCAAATATCAGCTGTTCAAATGCAACTTTCTTTCGATTCCACCGAACCGAGTTTGTTGTTTACTTTCAGAAGCTTCCTTAGTTACTGGATTTCATTTCGAATGAATGATACAACTCTCCGATAATAACAATCACAAGAAGGTACCTACTCATTGTCGCCAAGAGGTGATTGTCAATAGGATCTTTGTAGATGGGCGATCTATACAGAAAATAATAAACCGTTGTGTAATAATTTGCAGCGTTTTACGTTTCAGAGCGTTCTGAACGATTTTGGTTCCGTGTCTGTAGTCGGTCTGTGGTCAATTCCTTGTCCCAGGCAAAACTATATAAAGATGTGGTCCGAATTTGATGACATTTTCAGAGATTGTGCGAGTTAGCCCCGTGACGGTCCCCTATCAATTTCGCCATCGGTCCGATGCCACCCAACTTGGGAGACGTTTTTTAAACCCCCCTCAAAATTTGATGTTTTACGTTTCAAGATACGTAGAATTTATAATCGAATTTTAAAAAATACGTCCGTCTGCGGCACTTGCCTTAATTAATGAAATTTGGTATACCGGCCTCATGTGGGGTCTAGTTGTGCCTCTAAGCTTGGTGTTACCTTCAGTCTTCTCTGGTAGGAAATAGGGGATGACATTTTCAAAACGCCCCAGCTCGATAACTTCAAATTGGAAGGTATAGTTTTTCCATCGATTTCAAATAGATTACAATTTTTATCGTCGAATGAGACCGTGCGGAGCGTTTTAGGACCAAATTTCAGCTCTCTGCAAGGAGGGTTGAACGAGAGAAAAAAGAGAAGAAACACGAGTGTGAATCGCAAATATTCCCGAGCAGGCCAAATCCCCGTTCAAAGATCAGATGATCGAATGCAACTTTATTCGATTTCACTGAATTGAATTTCTTGCTTAGTTTTATAAGCTTCCTTAGTTCCTGAATTACGTTATGAAGGACCTACGCAACTCCCGGATAATGATAATAAGTACCTATTAGGTATTGGTAGAAATTCAAGAAATAATTATTGTGACCCTCGTGATTCTGGTAGGTAGGTACCTACTATGAAATCATTAATCACCAATAACACCCACAAATAAAGTTTTGTTATTTATTTTTATAGTTTGAGAAGGAATGTTTATTATGTTTGTATAATAATCCTGTAGAAAGGGAGGAGAACCCCCTTATGGGACTCTTTGTAAAAATTTCAAAGAGTAAACCAATAAAACCAAAAATGGGATCTTTACAGATGGGTGATCTGTACAGAAAAATAATAAACCGTTGTGTAATAATTTGCAGCAATCGTTTATGTCATGCCAGGAATAGCGTAGATAGGTAGTAAGTAGGTAGTTTGTTATATATTAAGTGTCTGCTGTTGATTCTGTGTGTCGATTCAATGTGTCTTCTTAAGATTCGATTTTGATGAAATTTACAGTGATTGTGTGGTTTGGGCCCTAGATGATCCCCTATAAGTTTCAGCCTGACGGATCAATAGCTGCCTATGCGCATGCGCTAACGTGAATTTCCTGAAACATTTACGACAACAAGACTGTTCGATAACATCCGGTAGTCATGGGTTGAATAATTTTCGAAACTTCGTCAGGGCACTTCCAAATCCATAGGTAACGAATCGAGTCGAAAATAGAGTTGATAGGTCAGCTGAGTCAAAAATTGAGCTCCCAGATCAGCTATACATTGAAAATTGAGCTTTTAGATCAGGTGTGTTGAAAATTTAGCTCCCAGATAATTGTGTCGAAAATTGGGCTTCCAGATCAGCTGTTCACTAAAATTTAACATCTGAAGGTGATCAGGTGAACTGTTGGACTGAATAGGTACCTATTAAAAAAAAATTAAATATTCAAAAATTAAAAAAAGTTCTAGTAGAGAGAATACGGCTTGTCTCTAGTTCTATAGTAGAGAGAAAAAGGTTTGTCAGTATTTCGTTGGAAAAATACCGACGACAGAACTGCATTATGATTGAAATAATCAAGTACAGAAGAATTATAACAGTGTACACTGAAGCGGCTTTTTTACTGAATCCTTTTATATTCGTACAGTACGTACGAGTACATTGATTTATTTCGGTAAACGATATGGTGTTATCCATATGGCATAATATCCAAGTAGGGGTGTGTTAGGTGCGTAGTGATCATCAGTCACTACGTAGAAATATTGGTTATGCTTTGCGAATTGTAAAAAAAGTTTCAGTCACGCAGCAACTGCTGATGAGCGAGTTTTCAAAAAATAATTTTAACCGACTTTTATTGATTTTTCAACTACGATTTTTTATTAAATTTGGTGCAGCAACTGTTGATGAGCGAATTATCGAAGAATCATTTTAACCGACTTTTATTGATTTTTCAACTACGAAATGTTTTTAAATTTGGTGGGTGAGGATTTTATGCAGATTTCGAATTTATATCATTATCTTCCTATGTTTAAGATGGTAATTTACACCAAGAACCTCAAGAAACCCTTTCATTGATCCTGAATTTTCAAAATTTGACCCCTCAAACTACTTCACAAAATTCTGGCCAACGAACTCATCCCTTCTTTTTATATTATTGACATTTTGAAATTCTTTTGGATTTTTCAGATTATACCTACGGTGAGATCTGGAGTGACACACACAGATATATATGTATATTCACTTTTATATGATTACCTGAATAGAACGCCGTCGCGGTCCACAAATAGCCTCCCTTTGGAGTCTTTGAGAGTCGATGGATCTTCAAGGCGCGAGAGAAGAGGCGCGAGTGTTTCAGAAGTCGTGGTGTACAACACACCCCCAACGTTTAATTCCACAACCGTCGACATGATTTTAAAAAAATGTTTACGTTCGTTCAAAAAATGGCCCGATTTGATATTGGTGGTCCTTTCGGATGAATTGCCGGTGTCTTTGTTATTGTTTTCGTGGTGTTTTTGTTGTGAAACTACCCCTTTTTTACTAGAAGCTGACCGGAGGGTGGGTGTCCGAAGTTGCTGTGGGTCGACCCTTAACGCTACTGGGAGTTGGGAGACTCGCAGGCTCCGGCTGGTCGATACGTAATTCTGCTTCTCTCCCTTCAAGTCAGGTGTGCCAACGTTATTCGAATACCCGTTCACAGGGGTGCTCTCAAATTGTCCCCTTCCACTTCCTGGTAGGTGTTGGAGGAGGGTTGAGAACGATTGTCCTGGTCTGCTGATAAATGTACGCGAAGGGGTGGGTGAAAAAAAAAGTGATCGTCAGTCTGGCCGAGGATTTTCAGATAGGGGTTGAACCAACACTTTCTGACTTGACATAGTTCTTCTTTTTTCGATGGTTCCACCCTAAATTAATGAATGTCATGAATAAAAACCCCTGCCAAGTTTTGTGGGCAGTACAGCTTCCTCACTTTTATAACTTGGAAAATCAGTTTTCATTGTATCAGTGAAAATTTCACAAAAAAATGGTAGAAAATGCAGGGGCGCACCCAGGAGGTTATCCGTATTTTAAAATTATTGGTCCTAAGTAGTAATAATGTTATAGTAAGAGTTCTTATGAACCCTTTGGTAGCAGAGATTTAGGCATTTTTGAGGACATTTTGGGCTCCGTCCCTTTCACGCAAACCGCATCCTATACCTAATCCAATTCAGAATATTTAATTAAATTGTTGGTCAAGCCATATTAAAAAGTTATTATTTTTCGGATACTGGAAGCCCCCTCCCCCCGTGGGTGTGCCCCTGGGAAAACGTACTTAGTTCCGGAGCTATAATAGCTGTGACAACAAATTTAAAGTTTGCACATGCGCAGTCGCTATTAATGATCCAATTATGACGAACTTCATAGCAGGCAATCGTCGTTTAAATTTTTTATCCGCAGGGCCGACCAAAGGCGAAAATTGCAAGCGTGCAATATTCACATTTTATGTCCCTACCGGGAGGTCTGGAATGGGTACAGGTAGAATGGGGGTCCGGGGAATGACTGAGACTATTAATCAACTGTATCACTTAATCAATTGACTGAGACAGCTCGTTTTCAATTAATAAAGTTGAAAGGCTGTATTTGAAATTTAAGGTCCAAAAACACTGATTTTGTGCACTTTTGCGCCTTTTAGAACATTAAATTTATGTCTCTCATGTATGTATTTTCTCAAATTTATGTATTTAAATTTATGTCTGATTTATTATTGATATACTTGACAGGTTCAATACTCTTTCTTGTACCTTAAACCACTATTACACTAATGAAAGCTTCTGGGTCACGTTACAATGATTTTTACACTTATATTACAAGTAGGTACCTACTCTTAGAATAAATAGCTAATGGGGGGGACCACCGTCCGCCGTCACCGTCCATGTCGGACAGACGCAGAGTGAGGCGAATGGCCAATCTAGGTGGAAAAAAATAATTTTCGCAATAGTTCAATCTAGTTGTGATTCTGTGACCGAAAATAGTTACTTATCTCAAATCTACAAGCATCCGAAGAAAACAATCAGATCGAAGTTCACCTCGTCGGCGTCGAACGAAACGCGAATCTTTGAACAAATGTTAGGCTGTCATACAAGGAATGTGAAATGAGTTCGCATTTGTCAGGTGTTTCTCTAGTGGAAAGGGCTAGTTCCTCTTTTCTTATTCATTATGGAACCCCATAAGAAGTAGATTAAAATAAAATAAAACAAACCGATCAGTCACAGCAATGTCATAAACTGAAAATACCAACTAGGTAAGTAGTGAATTTTCTTCTAGGGTTTTAGTCTTTGGGAAAACAGTTACAGAGTACCACAAAGTACCATTACGGTTTTTTCAAGTGTAAGGGGGGGGGGGTTCTCCTTCTTTCGAATGTATTTGGAGTTTTTCCGCAAACTTTTTTTTAAATTTTTCAGTGAAAGAATGCAGTATTTCGCGAAGAGATTTCATAAGGATTTGGCTTGAGAATAAAAGCGAGGTGCACACGAAGGTGTACAAAATTTTGATTGATAAATTCGACGTTCTTGAGCCAGAGGAAGAATCGGTCAAAAAAAAAGGAAAAAATAACATCAAACTCTTGTACTCAAAAGTTAAAGATCACTTCCATAAATCATCATACCACGGGGAGCGAGTTTTGGAGAATTGGAGCTTGATCGTGACGATTTGAAATTCACTTTCATTATGTAGTTTTTTTTTTTTCAATGAAATTGTAGAGTATTATTTTGGTTCTGTTAATTTTCATTTTTTATTATTTTTTCGCATTTTTAGGTGTTTTTATTTATACCGTTTTATTTATGAACTTATAAGATGAAATTTGTTTTATTGTACTTAACTAACTGTTATTTATACCTACATCGAAAATAATTTTGATAAAACGAATGTGTCAAATCATTCATGTGTATTACCAATACCTATGCCATCACAACGTTATTTTCGTTCATAATCGGACTCTGAATTCATCTAACTCTTTCAATTTGACAAACACCTTTCAATTGCTAAACAGAATGAATTTATTGTAAATTACGTGTTAATTTAGTAGGTACTTGCGTAGCTAAGGTCTTGGCCGCTACGTCCTCAAAATGAATTAAATAATAATCTATCTTATATGTACCTATTATTATTATATACCCTATCAAACTATACCTAAATCATTACAACTGATAGGAGGTCAACGTCAAAGTAAAAAATCACAAAACGTACCTCCGAGTTTTTCAAACGTTTGCTTCCTCATTACCGAAGGTAGGAAGCTAATGTATTCCAAAAAATTAAGAAAAATGTCTCTCCAAAATCAAAATTTTGGTTCCGTGTCTGTCTGTCTATCTGTGATCAATTCCTTGTCCCAGGTCAAACTATATGAATATATTGTGGTCTGAATTTGATGAATTTTTTTGGGATTATACGGGTTAGTCACGTGACGGTCCCCTATCAATTGCATCGCCATCGGACCACTAGTAGTGTGAGCTCATGCGCAAACGTGAATTTCTTGAAGCCCCTGTATCTCAGTTCCTAATTGACATATTTCGCTCAAATTTGCGGGGAGTTGTGGACTGACTCCAAGACAGTAACCTATGAATTTCGTC
>JAEMON010000004.1:5333809-5346887 GCA_030264115.1 Lygus lineolaris | reverse complement strand
AACATAAAAAGCAAGTGGAAATTTTGATTTTGGAGGACAATTATTATTCGTTTCCTTCTTGCACGAATACATAGCTTCCTACCTTCGGTGGTAAATATTCATAATTATGTAGAACCCTCTTGTTTCCCTAGAACCACCCTCAGATTCCTCCCATTGCCTGGGCTTTTAGGTAAGCTGTGGTATACGTGTACTCAGGAGGTGTTCAAAGGAATTAGGTGTGAGCCGAAAGCGGTGTGAAAAGGCTAGTACTTGCCTGTTCTGAGGTTGGTTGGTGGGGCGCCTCACTCCGCCATCCAAGCAGGGCCCAACAATAACAGGGACAACTTATATGTAGGGTTGTTGCTTATGGAAATATGTTATGTGTTTATCCTTTATCCGTTAGTGTTTTCGCGTTTGATTTGTTGAAATCCCGGAAACCAGAATATACCCGGTGCGCAAGAACGCAAACTTAAGTTTGAAGCGAGTGAAAAACGAATTTTGGTTGACATTGTTTTGAAGTATTTCAACATTATGGTCAACCTGCATGAACGACTAGAACTTTTTTGTTGATAGGTAAAACCGTTTCTCTCTTCCTTCAGTTCCAAGAAACGATAAATCTATAAATATTATATTTATGCCTTTTCGCTTGATGACAATTGAATATTTTAATAAAAACGCTGCAAATTATTACAAAACGGTTTATTATTTTCTGTATTGATCGCCCATCTACAAAGATCCTATTGACATAAAATACCCACCTACCGCGAGTTTCACAATCATCTCTTGGCGACAATGAGTAGGTACCTTCTTGTAATTAAAGCTGATCTTTGTATGGGGATTTGGCCTACTCGGGAAGATTTGCGGTTCACACTCGTGTTTCGCTATTTTTCCCGTTCAACCCTTAAGTCCTTACAGGGAGCGAACGGTTGATCCTAAAATGCTCCGCGAGGCCTCATTCAACGCTAAAAATTGTGTTCTATTCGAAATTCATGGAAAAAATATATACCTTCCTATTTGAAATTTTCGAGCCCTAGCTCAAAATTTCATCCCCTATTTTCTACCCCTTAGAGAAGACTGACAATAACGCCATGCTCCGCGGCACAACTAGACCCCGAAGGGGGCCGGTATGCCAAATTTCATTAATTTTTTGACCATGGTAACTAAAGAAAGTGCCGCGGACGGACGGATTTTTTTCAATTCGATTTTGGGATTCTACGTATCTTGAAACGTAAAACCTCCAATTTTGAGGGGGGAGGGGGGTTAACATTTTTTTTGTTTTTTCGTGCTCGATTCCAAAGGTTCATTATTGAAAATAATAGACCAAAATGAACTTAGGTATCTGTCACTTGTCTATCTACTCAATCTAAACTCAATCCTTTGTCCCATTATTTGTTTGAGGACTGACAAAACTGTTGATTTTGAAAGACGGTAAGTACCAGTACCTACTGGTAAGTACAGTACCTCGTCATAAAATCTATCTCATCGAGCTCCAAATGGATTTGTTTTTTCTCTCTCATATATTTGTCATACTTGTCACTTTTGTCCTTGTCACCAAACAGAATCAAACCCCTAGGTAGGGACTCATTTTTGTCGACGTACAAGAATAATAATACCTATCTAGAATAATAGGTTCTCATGAATACTTGAGAACTGTCAACATGGTGGAGTGGTAAATCGTTTATTTAGGGCTCTAAGCGGCCGTAATCGGCTGGTTAATTTAACCCTAAAGTGCCAGTTTCCCCAAAAAACCTTAACCACGGTTAAAATTTATCATTGATTTACCCAACCAAAGATTTGAGACGTTGATTTAGGAAAATTGGTTACAGGAGTGTAGGTAATCAACGACTAAAAATATTTCATAAAACGTTATTTTTATAAATCGTCGATTTAACAGTATCATGGAGGGATTTGCCAGCCGAAATGGGGGTTTTGGGCGTGATTGCTACTGATAACATAGTTGTTAGTACGTACTCAGTAGTTGCTGAGGGAAGTATGTTTATCCTCTATCCATTTGTGATTTCGCGTTTGATTTGTTGAAATCTCGGAACCAGAATAGAAAAAACTTTGAACAAAGTTTGACGCGAATAAACGAATTTTTCATTGGTTAAAACTGTTTCTCTTCCTTCCGTCCCAAGAAACGATAAAGCTATAAATTAATTTTATATTTATGCCTTGACAATAATTGAATATCTTAATAAAAATGAACTTATCTGTCACTTGTGTACCTACTCAATCCTTTGTCCCATTTGTTCGAGCACTAACAAAACTGTTATTTTGAAAGACGGTAAGTACCAGTACCTACCTACCTTGTCAGAAAATCTATTTCATGGAGCTAAAAATGCATTTGTCCATCAAATCTCTCATCTGTCTTCGTATTCGTCAATTTTGTCCTTGAAAACCATCCGAATCATTCCCCTAGGTAGGGACTCATTTTTGTGGACGTAGAAGAATAATAGGTAATATCTAGAATAATAGGCAGCTATCAAAAATGATAATACATGGTTCTAATGGAAACTGTAGAACTGGCAAGATTGCGGATTAGTAAATCGTTGATGTAGGGCTCTAACCAGCCAAAATCGGCTGGTCAATTTAAATCATTGATTCATCTCTTTTGATCTTTGATTTATTTTAAACGACGTTGGTGAAACCCGACATCGTTGTTTAACATCTGAGATAACTAAACGTTGATTAAAAACTTTGGTGAAACCGGCCCTAAGGGCCTTAGGGCCGGTTTCACCAAAGTTTTTAATTAAATTAATTAAAAAATTAATTAAATGAATAATAAAAATGAATTAAAAAACCGGCCCGGTTTATTCAGCATTGATGGAGGTTACCTTCCAACGCCATGATCCACCTTTTAGGGATTGCCCACCTACTTCCTCCCATTGGCTGATGGTGTTGTGCCATCTAAAACCCTCTTAAATAAACTCTGAAAGACACCATGGAACTAGCAATAGTAGGAACTATTCCTGCTTCCATGGATGATACCGATAATGGAATATCCCACCTTATTCCGTGTGAAACAATAGTTATATCGCTCTGAGCACTTGAGGACGTTCTACATGTTTTCATCGGTCGCCAAGGAAAGATAAATTATTCCAATAATTTTAGCAGTACTTGTATTGTATTAAATAATAGAAGTATTAAAGTAGTTATTATAACAAGCAAGGTAACAACGATCTACAAGTGAAAAGACCAACATTATTTCAAAACTCGCAAGACCAAGTTGGTCATGCTTTATCTTGTTTGACACCAGCAAAAAAGAAAAACAACAAATAAACAGGCATAAAAAAAATAATAAAATAACAGGCTAAATTTGAAAAACCCATGATGGAGAGGCACAACAGTAATTTCATATTTGCGTTCTTAAATTAATAAAAATAACAGATTCAAGTAGATTGATAAATCATTCTAAGTCAACTCATTGTATACTTTTATAACACAAGTACTTCGTACATTTCAGGAAGTTTCATTAGTTCATTTGACGTTCTCGTAAGAAAAACTAAGCGGAGACATCAGATAATTGGCATTTCTTTTCAAGCACGGCGTCTTTTTGAATTTATTTCAGAAAAGTAAGAAAATGCGAGCACTGACTTGGGAAGGTCCACGAAATTGGAAGTACAAGTGTATCCAATCGATAGTCCATATTATATCATTTCAATTTTCCATCTATTTGGGTAGGTACTTACCTATCAGGTATATCGGAATTCATGTCGCAATGGCAAGTAAATTTTTATTGATGAGGAAGAGAGCATTCTGTTTACGGCAAGAGCCAACCAACCTCTATCTTTGAAAAAAGAAACTTGAAAAATTCGAAGGCAAAATAAAGGGCATTGTACGTATTTCCTGGATTTTTTTGTTTTTACCGAAAAAACCAAAATAGAACACCATTTTTAGAACACCATGAAATTTAGGTCGCTTTGTTCCCCTAATCAAGTTGATTTATTACATTTTAAACGATACTTTGTACACACATATTAATCCCCCCCAAAGTACGTTGTTGGCGAAGCGAATGATCGACATTTTGATTCAGAAAATATGACAAAATAAATAATAAACCAGACCTGAGCGATTTCATCAAATAAAAAAACAAACTCGAATAAAAATTCCGGAAAAAATTTGAACTGAGTGTGTGGACAACCGTTGAACACAAAACAAAAGTAATGTTTTCCTTTTTGCACATAATAATTCTAAATTAAAATAACTTGTAAGACATTATTTTGTAGATAAAATGTACAAACGGGATGAAAAGAAACATGGCTAGTCTACGAAACTTTGTTCTACACAAGCCTTCACTCGTTTTTCGTATTCACGTCGGTTTTCCTTGTACAGCTGCGCTGCCATCGAGTTCGCAGGAGAATTTGGATTGGGGTCACTCAGCAACGACTGCAAAATAGGAAAACAAATTTGAGTAGTCAAGTTCTTTGTTCTGAGTAGAGATGGGATGGAATTCAATTCACAGGATAAAATCACCTATTACAAGAAAGTAGCAGTGTTCCAAATCACCTGCTGCCTCAAAACCCCTGCTACAAAAGTAGCAGTGTATACCGCGAACGCGAGGGAAGGTAGTAAAATCATGGAAGTAGAAATAGCACAGAACAGGATACATACATATAGAGTGTTAAAGTTCCCATCTCCCTGATGGAAAAC
Source organism: Lygus lineolaris (assembly GCA_030264115.1). Classification (NCBI taxonomy): domain Eukaryota; kingdom Metazoa; phylum Arthropoda; class Insecta; order Hemiptera; family Miridae; genus Lygus; species Lygus lineolaris. Next base: position 5,342,258 of record JAEMON010000004.1, on the reverse strand, counting down.
CAAAGATTTTTGCAAAAGGCGAAACGGGTGAAAAATGAACTTGAAGAGAAAGCTCTTCAAATCTTAAAAATCACCACTTTTTTCAATCGCATGTCCCTGTGATCCAGCCTGTTGTATTTTGTCTGTAGGCCTAAAGGTTGCGGATGAATCTCAGCTTTCCAATGGTTTAGTATTTTGATGCACTATTAAGCCAAGATTTTGGCGCAGCTCTTAGGTTTAAAGGTTTAGGTTTAGTTTAGGGATAAACTTAAAATTACGATTCACATAGTTGAGTATGTAATTATTATTGTTTAACATACGTAAAGCAATGAATTTTCAAAATCACAAACGTGAAAAATAATAAAAAGGATTGAGTTGCACTCGGGCATGGTTTAGGTGCTTCCCGAGACCGCCGTCCCGCGCACCCTAAAAATTATTATTCACATCGTAAGCTATGTAATTATGATTGTGAAACATACGTAAATCGATGAATTTTCAAAATCACAAAGGTGGAAAATAATAAAAAGCATTAGATTTAGGCATTTTTGAGGAAAATTTGGTCTCACTCCCTTGCCCCCTAAATAATGGTCTAAGGGAAAACCGGCTCAGGAAGCGCCACAATCATGCCCCAAGGCAGCTCAAAATCCTAGGTAGTTATGTATTATCTTTCACGTTCGCGATTTTGCAAATTTCTCGATGTACGTATGTTATACAACCATAACTACATACTTTACGATGTGGATCATAATTTTAAATTCACTCCATCCAGAGAAAACTGGAAGAAACCGATGAAAAAGCAATGTAATGTCACCGTCTGGTGATATGGGTGCTTGATAAGGGCGCAGGTCAGCTCCGCCAGAGTAAGAGGATTAGCTCTAGCCAATCTGTGGCCAGTTATGAGGGTTAAAGGTAGCGTCATATGTAAACTCCACCAGGGGCTGGAATAGGGATAGGCTAAGACCTAGTGATAGGAATGAGTAGTGTTCACGAGCCGGTGCGTTCCAAGATGCAACCCAACATATCATATCTCACACTGTCCTCTTGTGAGGCCTGCTGAGCACCAAGGTGAATTGGTACCCAAAGAAAATCCTGGAGAACAATCCTTCATGGGTGTAGTGATTTGAGAGACTGTGAGAGCAGCCAAATCAGGGAAATCACCAGCGTAGGCTAGGTACAGGACAGGTCCTAAGACACTTCCCTGCTCGACACCCGTATGCCAATATTTATGCACGTTCCTGATATGGCATCGCCACCACTTACAGAGAATGTGCGGTCCGTGATGTACTTTGAGAACCGTCTCATAATTACCTCCCTCGAGGTAGGTGCAGGGGACCAGATCGATAAGTCTGTTGTTGAATAAACTTAATTGTTGGAGGGAACAAAATTATAAGATTATTACATCCAGAGAGAACTGGTAGTAACCAATAAAACCCAGTTTCCAGTTTTCTCTGGACCGGTTTCTGGTGATAACCACAATGGGCAATTGATTGTTTTAAGGGCCTAACGGATAACTGGCTCGGGAAGGGCCTCAACCATGCCCCAACGCAGCTCAAAATCCAATCTATTATTTTTCACGTTCATGATTTGAAAATTTCTCGATGTATCTTATGTGTTAGTACTTTACGATGTGAATCATAACTCTAAGCTTATTACATCCTGAGAAAACTGGAAGAAACCGACAAACACCTGCTTTTTCATCCGCTTCTTCCAGTTTTCTTTGGATTAATAAACTTAAAATAAGGATTCACTTCGTAAAGTGCTCGTATTGTGTAATTATCACGTACGTATCACAAACGTACATTGAGACATTTTCAAAACCACGACCGTGAAAAACAATACAAAGGATATTGTGCTGTGATGGGGCATGATTGGGGAGCTTCCTGAGCCCGTCTTCCCGCACACCCTTAATAAAAAGAAAATACAAACCTGAATTGATGTCAGAATAGCGGAAACGTCATAAGTGGGACTCCATCTATTTTGCAGAATGTCTAAACAAATTCCTCCATCTGCATACACGTTGGGATGAAACATTTTAGAAACGAATCGAACCGTGGGAGGTTTGTTAGGATACTCTTCTGTAAACTCTATTGTTAACTTGAAGGTACCATCTTCGAAAGGCGTGTCGTGAGGCCTAAGAAGAAAAAAAACAATACAGTCGTTAGTAGGTAACAATGATAACAAGATAAGATTGATTTGTTGACAATGTAGTGTAGGCATACGAATGTTATGACCCATTCCTTAACTATGATCGAGATTGGACCACTAAATCGTGAGAATTCGGTGTTTATAAAACCAAGCAATGGCGCTTGATTATTTCGGAGGACCTCCAAGAGTCAAGACCTCCAGGTCCTTACCTAAATACCCTTTGAAAATGGGAGCGAACATTCTGAAAAATCGCATCAATCTCTGAGAATTTAGTCAAAATCTGACAATAATAAATTTTGTATAGTTTGTGGTTTGTTTGTTTGTTTTTGTATAGTTTGTGTTTTGTGTAGTGCTGGGACAAAGAATTGACCACAGACAGACACAGAACCTAAATTGTTCAGAAAACTCTGAAATGCAAAGAGCAAGTGGAAATTTAGATGAAAGGGTATGATTGTTTTTACTTCTAGCATGAATAAGCTTCCTATCTTCAGTAGTGACAAAGCAAAATACTTATAAAAACAACGGAATCTGACCTCAAAAACAACAACAAAAACGATAACTGCATGACAACATACAGACAACATAAGAACACACAAATTTACGTGGGTTTCAACAACCTTTACGCTACTTTTTCAGCAGATACAAAGAAGAACTCGGCATGGATTTGTGTTGGGACCAGGGGAGACACGTGCCCTAGCCCCCCTCCATCGTGTTGTGTGGGGCCATCAGTGAATGGACCACCGAGCTCCAAATTATACGCATTCAATTAATAATTATTGTCACCTTCATGTCATCTCCTCTGCTTATTACAGTTTGCAACACTGACCATCCCTGAAAAGCTTTTTAATTCTGTCGCGCTTTTGGGAGGATCCAGTTGGTTGATAGCCTCAACATTTTCTGGATCTGGGAAAATCGGGAATTATCGAGTATTGGGAAAATCAAATTTTGTCTGCTTTTGTATAGTTATTTGGAATAAAATAACACTGTTAATACAAAGAAAAAAATAGTTTATCGCTCTGGAGTGGAGAAAACTTGAAATAAAATCTCAGCTGTTTGAATAACAGGCGGCAATTTGGGAATCGAAAAAATTGGTGTCCTCCAAAATTGAAATTTCCAAAAGTGCATTCTACGTTTCCGAGCTTCCTGAACAAATTTGGTTCCGTGCCAATCTGTTGGGCTGTCTGTCTGTCCGCATTTCATTGTTACAGCCATATCTTCCAGATTTTTCTTCCGATTTTTCCGACCTTTGAATCATATCTCATTTACTAGGCGTAACAGTCGGGTGGGGGGGGGGGGGCTTTTTGGCATTACGCATGTCAATACAAAGCCTGAAGCCTTTATCCTCATGTTTGAGAACCAGTGTAGCTGCAGAGACCCTCTGCTTTTTCTATTATTCCTTTTGATAGTGGGCAATGTACCACTACATTAGCACCACAACACCATTTAAATGAGAATGTGAATCAGATCTGAGCAAACGAGGCAGATCTAGTCCCAAGACAACTGAGCATTTACATTCCCCAAAATATCGATCAAGGTTAGGTTCAAACAATATCCCCTACCTACGATTAAATTGGACAAAACTTCAGAAGTAAGATAAAATAATGAATAAATGTTATTACCTACCCAAATATGACAGCATTCCATATCATGATGTTATTATCGGTAGGGGCACCACTAACTCCGGTGGGAGGATCCTCCTGCAGTCTACAACAAAAAAGATAAATGTGTTGTATTTTCATAATTAAAGCATATAGGTAACACAAACATATCGTTTAGTAATGCACGAATTTCCATCCCTTTAGATGGGAAATACAGTGTGGTAACTGTCCAGTAACTGAACAGCGTTTCAAAATCCAAGATCAATGATACCCAACACGTGAATCCGTGTGGCGCCACCCCCTGGCCAGACCATGGTAACAGAACAGCTTTCAAAACCTATGAGCACACGAGATGTTAAAAAAGGCACGTTTTTCGAGTATCAACCCAATATAAACCCAATTCGCAAATTTCGAAATTCCGGCGAAGTAGTGCACAAACAAGACAGATTTCCGAGTCGAACAAAAAAAGTTCCAGTCATGAGTTGATGAGAGCATTTTCAAAGAATCATTTTTGCCTATTTGGAGGGTGATCTTTATTTGAAACTTTTCGCTGATTCCGAATATACCATATTATGTTCATCCTATCATGTTTAAGATGCTAATTTACACCAAAAACACATATTTTGACCCTTATTTTTAAAAATGTGACCCCTAGGAGTACTGGACTGGAAAATTCTGGACAACGAAATCATCCTTTCTTTTGTTACTATTGACATTTTTTTTAGGTTTTTTTTAGATTGATCTCATGATCAGATATCGTCTGGAGTGACACACACACGCACAAATACACACACATATTTATATACATAACATATAGTAGGTATTTCTCTCACAAAAGTTATGACGGTACGTCACTGAGCTCTCCAAAGGTAGCGCCTGGATCGCTTGCGGCCAGTTCCAGCTGTGTTCTTGTTACGGCTGATTAGAGGCTTCTCTGAGATGGTGTGTCCATTCACGAGCTGTTACCTGATCTGGCCAATAATTACACAACGGCTGGACCGGGTTGACTTAATATGACGTACCGTCATCTACCTTTCTTGCAGCAAGGGGGAGGGGGAAATTACGATGATACCAACCATGAATAATTTCACCCCTCTCTACCTTGACATGGTAGCAGAGCGTGGTTCAGTACTGAGCTGATTAATTTCATCGGTATTGAATCCACTCTTAAATTAAACATCTCTCCTCAGAAGAGGATTGGGGTGTAGAGATTTCCCAGAAGGGACTCCGAGATCCTCAGGATCTGTAGGTATCATTTGCTTACAAGTTGGCTTATTAGTTTCCATTTTCATATATTATGCCTTTGAGCCTTAATTTCACTTTTTCTTCAAGCCAATGAGCAATATTTTTCACCTTTTCTTGGATTTTAAATCCCATCAAAATTAATTCATTAAATGGGTATTTATTCCCAATTTATGTTATGGTTGAAATTCCTAAATAATAGAAATCCCTAAGTTGGGTAATTTAAATATGTTTGTGTAGTTCCATCAGTGGATGGAGGAGTGAAATAACTCCTAGAGGTTTTCCAGATGTTTCTGCTATGCCTATGACTACCTACAAAAAAATCTTTACTTTATTTGTCTGCCAATCTTGTAGGAGCATAGTTCTCCACAAGTAGAAACTTTGCAATAGTGCCATTACGATGGAGGTCTTCTTACTTTGAGGTTTTCCAGATGCCTTTTTCCTGTATCTGAGCCTCACACTATTTTAAGGACCACCATCCCAGTTTTCAGAAGGGGAGTATGACGGTACGTCACTGAGCTCTCAAAAGATTGCGCCTGGATCACTTGCGACCAGTTCCCGCTATATTCCTGTTACGGCTGATTAGAGGCTTCTCTGAGATGGTGTGTCCATTCACGAGCTGTCAATTACACAATGGCTGGACCGGGTGGACTTAATATGACGTACCTTCATCTACCTTTCTTGCAGCAAGGGGGAGGGGGAAATTACGATGATACCTATCATCAACAATTTCACCCCTCTCTACCTTGACAAATTGAGACGCCGTGTATTACCTACGACCTTTCAAAGGTACCTATCACTACAAAGATTTTAGATTTCACAGTATTTTATAGCTAGACCCAAAAAAATCAAATCCTCAGAGGAGATTTTATCAGTTTTACACATTATGAACAATATGATGTTGAACACAATACTCTCAACTACGAATGAAAACAGCAGAAGTCGTGGACTATTCAAATTTGAGAACCATTGTTAAATTTGGCATGAAATACTTATTGGACATTATCGCTGTCATCCATTATACTCTGACAAAATTACATAATTCTAAGGCTGAAAATCATTACAGAGTTGTTTGTCTGATGAAATTCCCTGACTTTTTGAAAAAATCCCCTGACTTTTCCAGGTTTTCCAGGTTGAGTGGCTATCTCGCGGATCGGGTCATGAACTTCTTGGACATTACTATTGATTCCTCACTGGGTTTTAAACCCCACGTTGATGAGCTTAGTTCCAGGGGAGCACACAACATGCTTCTTCGTGTTCCTGCCCACAATTTAGAATTTTTCAAGAGAAGCCTTGAGTATCGAACTGTGAAGATTACACAGTTAAGAAGATTACACTACAATCAATTTGTCGCCAATCGACAGGGTCTTTTTTGCCCTATTAATGCGCCAATCACAACTTTCAGAAGAATGCTGAAACTATTTCTGGTGTCCAAGGAACTTTTACAGGGACGACTATTATCCTTTATAGTACTTTCAATAAAACATTTTCATAATATTACATATTTATATTACATTTCTTTCGATCTATATCAAGTATTTTTGACGTTTGTGGTACTTATTTTGTGCTCATGACAATAAAGACGTTTAATTATTGATTGATTGAATCCCTTTGATCCATCCTTGATATATTATGTATTTTGATAATATTCATATTATTCCATATTTTAATTGTTTTAATATATCATATTTTCCAAACCAAATTCAGATTTTTTCAATATTTACTAATCCTACGAAACAAACAAGCAAATCTGAATTTGATTTATATGTAAAATTCTGAATTGAAAAGGGGAAATTGAAAATTTGGTTCGGAAAATTCTGAATTTGACTTGCAGTAAGTACCTTTCAAGGAAAACAATGCAGAATAGCTAGCCTCATTATCATGATCCCCATTGATCGTCATTGAATAATCCCGAAATGAGGGTGACACCATCTGAGTCAACCGATCGTCAAGTTTCAAACCAGAACAACAAAAAATCGAGCTAACAAAAGAAAACCTGGTTTTGACCTATAAAATCCTACAAGAAACTTTACTTTTCATGAACGACTCATCGCGGCGGGGAGTACTTTACTAACGGGTTTCTGCAAATCGTAACGGTACTTGAGAGGAACAGATTATCATCATAGGCCTGGATTTGTAGAAAGGCGAAAACACGATTTGCTTGAGTTAAGTTCGAAGGTAAAAAGGATAAAGAACGACTTCCTTGAGCAGGGGAAATCCACGGAACACGATGGCGCCCAAGAAACAGTAGAAAGTTTGATCTGACCATCTCGTCACAGAACTCGCGTTGGGAGGAACTTGCGTTTCAGACACACAACCGAACCAAATAGGTGAAAATTAGACGAAATGTGAATAAAATATGAACGTAACCAGCCCACCAATACTGCATCTGTTGGGGTAGAAATCAACAAAAGATGGAATTCTTACCTCTTGAAGTCCCTCATAAGTCTTCGTCTCGCAGGGGTCGACATTATTACTTTCGAAACTTATTTACTAGATCTAATTGGGAACGGAAAAAACTAAACTAACAATTAACTGCGATTCGTAGACGTGAAACTTCGGAATAAATAAGAAAAATTCAATTTTATGCGAGATAATAAAATCGGATAGAAATCGCCCAGCGCAGGCTATCAAGCTTTCAGCAAAATAAATTCTCATTTTCACATATTGAGGACAGTGTTGCCAACACACCGGCTCGAAAAATTATCGTCCACACTAAATATGGGCTTAGAAGGAGATGGATAGAGCATAGACAATAAACTAGGAGAAGGAGAAGAGCGAGCCATGGAAGTAGGAATAGAATGGAAGGATCCTTCCTTGTCAAAACCGCCCGCCCAGCTGTGTCCAAAACTCCTGCGGCGCACAGTGGGGCGGACCCGGAAAAAACTAAGCTCCGTTCCACATTTAATAGGAAATTTTGTGCTGATTCCAAATATACCCCATGTTCCTATGACTAAAATGGCTAAGTACCCATAATTGTGGGTGATTTTTGAAAGTTTTCAGTTTTCTCTACTTTTTTCGTGTTCACGACAGAAAAACTTTTAAAATCTTAAAAAAACTTTAAAAAAAAAGGAAAACTTTTAAAAATAACCAAAAATCATGGTTACTTTGTTGGTGAGTGGTGACCGGCATTGGTCTCATTTGCACGGGCGCCGACTCCACAAGGCCTGGGTGGGCTGAAGCCCCCTCAAAAATAATTGGGGGGGGGGGGGGGGGGGGGGGGGGGGGGGGGGGGGGGGGCGGAGCCCCCCAAAATTTCAAAGGTTTAAAGAATCTGTTAAAGTATACTGTTGACCGAGTATCGGAATTACCAGAAACAGAAAACAGCGTTTTAATAACTGTAAAATATTCTTGTTATCCTTAATTTATTAGGTAAACGAGTTCTAAACGTATTTACAACCAATCAATTTCGATATTTAGAAAGTAAAAACATTATAAAATGGAAAACCCGCAACTTGTAGCAAGGAAAAGAATACAAAAGAACA
>JAEMON010000004.1:5214316-5230664 GCA_030264115.1 Lygus lineolaris | reverse complement strand
AAAATAATAAACCAAAATTCATTTTACTGCAAACGTCTTGACTTGGTACTTTCGTATTTATCAGATAGTTTCATGAAAATGAATGAGATGAGCGTTTCTCTGCAAGTGTTGAGTGTCGCAACCTTTGAAGCTAATGACAAAGTTCGCGCATTTAAAAGAAAATCCAGTTTTGGGTTGAATTTGTTCAGAAGAAAGAGGTGTTTTCCTGTGTTAAATGATGTTTTACATGAAAACAAACCGGATCTTGGGAAAATCACTTTGACTGATGAAATATGTGAACATCTTCGCAGTTTGGAGAAGTCCCTTGAGCACTACTTCCCTACAGCTCGAGATTCAATGCTGCAAGAACATGAATGGATGGTCAAACCATTTTCAGTTTCAAAAAAGCCAACTAGTCTATCGTCAAGTGAATACGAATGTCTGATTGACATAACTTCAGACTCCCCCTCGAAATCTACTTTCGAGTGAGTTACTTACTCCCATTTTTGGCTCCGCCTGGAAAACAAAAAGTTCCTACCGCTTGTTGAAAAAGCGAAACAGGTTCTTCTTCCTTTTTGCCACAACTTACTTGTGCAAATCTGGATTTTCTATCTATGCAGCCACCGAAGCCGTCTAAATGCTGAATCCGACATCCGACTCCGGCTATGAAAAATTAAACCCGATATTTCTAAATTGTGCCAATTAAAACAACCTCATTCCTCCTCTATAATCAAGCTGACCCTATGTTCAAATCATTACTGTTCAAATCATTCTGTTCAATCATTACTGATGTTCAAATCAGTTCATTACTTTTGAATTTATTCTGTTGGATTACCTACAGTAGTTGTACCTAAAGTTGAGTTTGTAAATGTAATGTTTGTTTTCATAGTGATATTCCCCTCCACCACTAATAATAAGGCATGGCCTGGCTAATTTACTAAACTTTTATTAACCACAAAGGCACAAACTACAAATTTAGTGTCATGTATCTAAATCTAAATACTTGAGTAAGAGTGGTCTGCAGTAGATATTGTTCCGTGAAAGGGGTTGGCAAGCTAAAAAGTTTGGAAAGCCCTGAATTATAGAATTTAGCCATCTCTTGTTTAGATACAAACTTTTGGAAAGATTGGGCATAATTAAAAATATGTACTTCTGACTGATAAAGATTTGTATATTTAATAGTTTTTTTAAATTGAAGCGCGAGGTGAGTAAAAATGGAAACTAAACAAATTAAGATCTAGTTATAGCATCTATAAGATAATAGATAAGTATATAAGATCTAGATAATAGTTATAGCATTTTTTATCGTCTTTATCAGTTTTGTCTGATTGTTCTTCGACAATTTTATAGGAGCTTTCAGAGTTGGCTATGGGAACGTACAAACACATCGGTCGTGTTCGATCTGCTAGGAGCCTGGGGTATGATCTTGCCAAATTCTACTGGAGCATCGGAGACTACGCGACGGCCACTTCTTTCCTCCAGAATGCGCTTCTGTGCTACGAGCAAGATGGCTGGAAACAACTGGCGGCAGGAGCTCGTCTTCACTTGGCTCAATCCTATTTGAAGCTTGGAGACATGCTCAAGTAAGTCAGTGGATGAAAAAGGGCGTACAAAAATGTGCGCATGCTGCTCATACTCAGGATTGTAATGGCATTTTTGTTCGTTGTTGACGTCACACAGTAGAGGCAAATTGCCAAAATTTCAGCTCCGCTCCTATTCATGTGACATTTTGCGCTGATTCCGAATATACCGCATATAAAGGTGAGTTGGCTGCGAAATAAAATAAAATTAATACGTACCTATCTCAGTTTTTTGACATGAATTTCAATTTCAACGTAGAGCCCATTATAACCACATTAAGAAGTCCGTAAAGTGGGTCTCTAGTTTCTTCGGCTGCTATTGATCCGACAGGGATGAAATTTATAGGGGACTCTCACAATTTCGAAGAATTCCATCGAAATGGGATGAAACTGTGGCAGTTATGTTTATGGAAAGGATTCAGGAACCAGATTTGTCAGGAAGGTCTAACATAACAGAATATGCGAGTGAAAATTTCGATTGTAGAAGAAAAAACCTTTTGCTACCATTGGTAGACTCGGATGCAATAACAGGAAATTAATTGTGCGTCGAATGATACCAACCTCAGCTCTCAAGAATGTTGTCAGAAAACCTACTCAGTTAGTTCTTCGCAGCCAAACGAAGCAACAAATGGCCCTAATAAACAAAACAGTAAACTATTCCTATAGGTAGTTGATTAGAAGTATACACGTAATACATTGTATGATTATTATATTCATTGTTATCAGAGCTGCTGACTTGATCAAAGGAATCCCTCTAAAAAGGCTAAATTTAATTTTTCCCTTTATATAAAGCTTGATACTTTGTTTGCATTGATTTCAGGTATGCAAAAATGTGCCTATCCATAGCGTGCACTTCTGAATTAGATCTAACCACAAGACTGAAACATTATGAAGAGATGAAGAAGACGTTGACAACAGCTAAACCAGGTTTGGTTCATACAATAAATAGTTGGGTTATGTGAGCTCCGTTGTTGTGTTGTTTGACTTGAGGGGCGGACCCTGATATCCTCTGGGAATCAAAGATAATTTGAAACGAATTGGAATTTATAATTTCGCTCTTTCCGATATTCTTGAAAACAAAAATAGATATTATTTTAACCCTTTAGCTCCAAGGCCCGCAATATTGTGTAAACATTAGATGTAACCTGGGACCGACAGACTATTCTCCAAGGACTTTCTGTAGGGGTGGAGAAATATATCACCATGGAAGTCTTCTGATTATATTATCCATCATAGTATTAGTTGTAAAGCTTCCCGATAGATGACGGAAAGACAGTCTTTCTGCCATCGTGCCAAAGGGTTGTAAAATGTTCTGGCTGCTGGGGGCCCTGAAGTTCGAAGGTTGAAGGTCTTCCCGACTCAGGGGCCCGCGAGCGTTCAGTAACGAAAAGGTTAAAAACTCAAGGACATTGTACATTTTACCTCGCATGCTATTTTGACGGAATAAGGGAGAAATGAACTCAGCAAGAGAAGTGCGGGAACTGGTAACCCAGTAGCTACAAGTAGAGACTATGAGAACCATTTAAATACCCTGAGAAGAGAATTTAGAATCATGTATAGGGATCGTTTTACCATAAAATGAAATAAAATAAATGAAACAGCGTTTTTTGGCTGTTTTATCCCTTATTAATATAAATGTGACTTCAGAAAATGGTGTAGAAGAGGTAATCTTGGGAGTGTAAGACATTTTTTTTTTTTTTAATCATCTTTATTGTTACAACTGTAAATGTACACATCTAGTAACTTCACTAACTTAGTTAATTACATCAAATTAGCGAGACGTAACTAGGTCCAGAGGTTTGGTTCTTTTCAGCCTTCGTACATCATAGTATCATACTTCGACGACATAGAATAAAACAGCGTTTTTAGGCTATTATTTTCATCCCTTAATAATGGATATGTGACTTCAGCATACGGTGTAGAGGAGGTGGTCTTGGGAGTGTAAAACATTGACATTATTTGTCATTTCCTTTCTATACTGCTGATTTTGCGCTCGTTGTTTTGCTGTTAAAAGGCAGGAAATATCGGGATTTTGGTCTGGAACAAGTCAGGAAATTTAAGAATTTGCATCTTTGTAGCTACCCTAACTTGCTACCACTGGTTGCCCACTCCATTAGCGGCCTACTGGGGCTTGCAAGCCCCACTGTTATTTAAGTTGAAAAAAAAAAAAAAAAAAAAAAATAGTTCGACCTACTTCTAGAAGGAATTTCTAATTTCGTAGTAGTTTTATCGTATTCAGAATGTATAGCTTTTAGGATCTGTTGCGTCGCCCTGGTGGCGCTCGAGGAACTATTTTTAACCCCAGCACAAGAAGGAGCGCAATTAGAACAGTTCCCCGAGCGCTACCAGTGGGAAACAACAAAACTCTTCCTGTCGCTTGTGTTGCACTAATTTTGGGACCATTTGAGATTAACCTGTAATATGTTAATCGTAGTTGCCGCCATATTTCCATAGTAAAACAGGCCCTGCGTATAGTAAGCTTTTCATTCTTAGATCCACCGTGGACCGGAACTCTGACGGACTGCTTGACCCTCCTTGACGTCGACATTCAGGTGGACCCAGGAAGCACCAAAGTGACCGCCACATTCGACGTCGAATGCCACTTGCCTGTAGACACGCACGTTTCCATCATATCCGCCGCCATCTCGCACCATGGCACGAAAAATGAAAAGAGGCATCGAGATTCCTCAGAAAATAACCGAAGGTTCGTAAAAACGCAGCAGTTGTTGAATCGAATGTGTACTGTACGTTTTGATGATGTTCATACAATTTGTCGTATTATTGTTTTCTCTTCAATGTTGCGCTTAAAATCCTCGTATTCTGTGAATGGAGTGGGTCAGAGTCAGTTTAGCTGTGTTGGCATGGAATGCTAGGTGTTAAATGTATCCAAGCCATCACCGAATAAACTCTATTTTCGTGCTTTACATGTATACTAGAGTACTGCAACTTGCTGTTCCAAAGTACAAAAAGAGCAAACAAAATTGCCAATTTGGTTTCCCTGATCATCCTCCAAGTTATAGATTGGTTGAACCCTGTTGAACTATGATTTGTTTCGATGTGCTTAGAGTTGGCTGAAAAAGTGGACTGAAGTTGATTTAAGTAATTCCACATCGATCATTGTGGTTATTAAGATTTCTGTGATAATAACTTGTAGCTTTCTGTCTTGAAAACTTGATTCTTGCATGGTGTTCTTTAGTTTGCTGGGCGTTATTTCACTATTAGTTACCCGTTTTGGATGGTTGTATTCAATGGCTACTTACAGTTATTTGTGGTATGTTGTTCCGTGTGTCCTGAGTGACTTGGCAAGTCATAGACCAGATCTCATAATAAGTACTCTACAAAAAAAAAAAAAAATCTAAAGTTTCGATTGCACAAAAGAATCGAGGTAAGACTATTACAGAGAGAGCACCGGGATGAGCAATTTTACTGGAGAATAGTTGCAGAATCGATTCCTCGAAGGTTCTCAACCTTAAAGGGAGTATTAAATCCAAAGGGCTAGTTCCGCTAGTTATAAGAATACAATTGTTTATGGGCCTTACTAAAGAATCCGTCGTGACTATCAAGTCGAGTACAGGGGGCTAGCGCTTTCGATGTAAGGACATCATCATCATCAGGCCGTCGAGAGTACTCTCTCCGATATCCTGGCCAGGGCTTCCTCCTGGCTCCCTTCTCTTTCCTCAGCCATCGTATTCAAGTTCACTTTCACCGGGGACTATTGTTTCTCTCTGCTGCATCATCCCCATTTCAATTTGAAAAGGGGGTCCCTCATTCATTGCTAGTAATTTAGTTCGTAATGAGCTATCTCTACTTCTGAACCGTGCAATTTACTCTGACCCACTCATCCCCAGAAAATGGCCCCGTAAAATACAATATAGCGGCGGTTTTTCATCACTAAAAAAGTTTTTCGTTTGACATTTCTCCATTTTTATTTGTTTTTAAAGGAAGTCAAAAGAAAGTTTAGCGCCAATAAATCCCTTCCTTCTGAGGCTTCCGCTTGCTGTTAGATTAGACTACAAACAGGATAAAAGCTTAGCTGCCGCTAATGTCGAAATGAAGAACCAGAAGTCACTCGTCAGGTTCGTTATGCCCTTTAATTATATATATATTATTTAGTTTAATGTTGCAAAAGTAACAGGTTGAGTAAGTTCCCATAAAATAGTTCCCTCGGGACGAACCTCTAGTGCACAAATAATACTAAAGACTTGATAAAGCAAAGTATAAAAGTAAGTCAGGTGTTGTCAGACCAGGGAGTTGTTCCATTGTTAAAGTTACTTTTGCATATTTATATGCCTACTGACTAATGACTATGCATTTATTGGGTGAAAGTAGTTATAAGAAATAACTATCAGAAGGTTTTGTAGAATCTATAGTTATTTAGTGGAATGTACGTACAAGCTATGAATGCTGTGAGGATTTTATTGGTTATGTACCTACTCACGAGTAGATATATGCACGTGAATATTGTGTGTAAATATATGTTTCAATTTAGTAACGGTGAGTCTCTTGTCGATGAGTCTTGTTCTCTCATCAGACATTAGATTGATGTATCATCATTTTCATTTCACTTTATTCATGTACTTGATTATTTTCAATTTAGGAGGACTGACAGCCATGGAAAGTACAGGAAAATTTCAACAGTCTCAAAGTCGGATTTCACTCGCTCTCTAGTCTGCCATAACGTTATACTCAAACCTGGACCCAACACGTTAACTTTGACATCCGAGGTAATTACCTATTTAATATTTATCTTCTAAGGTCTACAACTTCTTTTTCTGTAGTCATCTTCGCCAACTGGAGTAGAGTTAAAACATGCAGGAGAAAAATGAGAATGACAACCCTTTAAGGTCCAAAGGAAGGAAGGAACTTTCCCGTAGAGGTTTAGTGGTTCCAATGTTTGCCATATGCACTACCTTCCCTAGTTAGATATATACACAACAGAATGCGCTGACAACAGTGATTTTTTGAAGCTACAAATCGATAGAGCAGCTAAAAAATCGAATAGAGCTGGATAGCGATTCTAAACATTGATGTGGTAGAATATCGAACCACAAACCTAGCATCTTGCATGTGTATCTTGCGCTTTCAGGGAAGAGCATGTGGTCAACATAGGAACCACAAAGCCTCAAATTGTTGTATGTTTGAAGTAAAACACACAACGATATCCAGTGGCTTCTGCAGTTCAGATCACAACATTCTTGCTCATTAATTTGATATTTATCTTTAATGAATCCTTGGAGGCGAAGTCGAAAAAATATTTCACTACACAACATTTTGTGTTTTACTTTAACAGCACCTCAGACCCACTTTTAGCTCTAATGGGCGTAAATAATTTAATTTAATAAAT
Source organism: Lygus lineolaris (assembly GCA_030264115.1). NCBI lineage: Eukaryota > Metazoa > Arthropoda > Insecta > Hemiptera > Miridae > Lygus > Lygus lineolaris. The sequence goes on along the minus strand of JAEMON010000004.1, from coordinate 5,223,761 downwards.
TTTACTGCATTCCTCCGATATCCGTACTAAGTTGACCATCTGAAAATATGGGTCAGAGGTTCTGGTATGTCCAATGTGTGTAGGTACTACCCACTTATCTCGCAAAATAACTCAACAGACACACAGTTACACACTGTCAGTTGAAACTACTCAAAAGTATCATTACTCGATTCAGCGGGCGAAATTACTTCGCAGTTGATTCCCAACTCTTCAAACGGGGTCTGGTCGAGTCAAGACATTTCCCTCGCTAAACCAGTCTAATTCCTTGAAACACCTACATTTTTTGCCTAGATATTTGAGAGTTCCAAAGAGCGATACGAAGATTCGCATCTACTTAATTTTCGTATTTTATTGGCTCGGACGAGCAAAGTGGAAGCTAACCTTGTCAAAGTTCGTATCCCAATATTTTCCCGTATCGTGAAATTAGTGTCGTATCGTAAAGTGACAGTTTTCATCATGCACGAATACTTCAATTCATTCAATTTCGGTTTATTATTGGCCAAAGTTCTCAACTTTGTTTTTCAAGTGTATTCTGAGCATCAGCTTGAAAGAAATGTGCCTTGTTATCGCTGTTGAAGGTAATTCTGCTGTACGAGCCACTGATACAAACTTTCCTTAGTATCTAAAGTGTTGTATCTTTACGAACTTTACGGAGTTCCTGTAAGAGATCGCCGTATCTCGATACAAAATTTCAAAACTGGTTGCGCTTGCGCAGAACGGTTTAAGATCATGAATATTATGGGGGACATTGTGGCTTAAATGATTAGTAAATTGTTTCAATGCATAAATTGATGAAAAATATCAAATTTGAGTTTGAAAACCCCATCCTGACTGCTGCTTCCAAAAATGTGTCAAGTCTGGATATTACTCCAACGTGCCAAGGTTATCGCCGGTTTTCTGAAAAAAGGCTTTACCTATGAGAAACATCACGTTGAAGTCAATAGGCTCCCCAAAACAAGGGGAACAAATGTCTAGAGCAAACTTATATACTTATTGCAAATTACTTAGTGAATTCCCTTAAAATCACTTGTAAATTCCTGAAGTTGTAGCGATTGTTCAGCCTGTATTCATATCTACCTACTCGTTTTCACAGGTTAATGAAGCCGGTACGTACCGATTGAATCAACTGTGTGTCCTCCTCGTCGACAAGTTTGAACTTCTCTCTCTACCTCATTCCCAGAAGATACAGTTCGACGTGGTTCACACTTTGCCGACGATCGCTCTCACGAATAACAGCGAGCTTCTGGCCGGTCTCATACAAACCGCGATACTCCAAATCACCTCCCAGGGATACCACATATCTCAGGTAGATTTACAGAAAATAAAAAGTAAACAACCATTCCAGGCTGGACTTTTGTTCGTCAGCGTTGCTTATGAAATAAGCTGTCCTTCACAGGGAGGATCAGAATTTGTTCCTTACTATTACATAGTTGTAAGGTAATGAAGTCATACCATACCGTACCATACCATACCATAACCCTGTTCTGTTCGACTTAGTGAACTGTTTGATAGTCACCGTTTGCTAGTCACTAATACAGCCACTTGACAATAGGACAGATGGAAATCATTGTAACGTGTAAACAGAGTGAATAGTACACAGCGACTACATAGTTGTAAGGTAATGAAGTCGGTATGGTACGGTATGGTACTATTTCACTATGAGGGGGGGGGGGGTCACCTCTGTTGTACAGCATGTACTACACCACAACTCATATTTGACCAACCTTTGGGAAGTATCTACTCTTTTGAGTGTCTGTTCTCATTTTGAAATTATAGTTAGGTAACTGCAGGTTTTCATTATTATAGGTTTTGACTTATTCACCATTTCATTTTTCAGGGAACCGAGCTCGTGCTCAAATCCAACTCAGGCTTGACGATGCAACAAGGATCGAGCGACGAAAATATGGAAAACCAGTTGTCTCTCATACTTCCTGAAGTACTTCCTAATAGCACGTTCAATATGCCTCTGTTCATCCACGCTGCTCTGCCGCCTTACAAAGAAACTAGCCCTATCGTTCATAGTGTGAGTACTTGGTCAACGAAGTTGGATGCCATAATCTGTAGAGAGCGCATACAGAACCCGTATTTTTTAAACCCTCAACCTAACCAAAGATGAGCTGGTCCCAAGTTCGGTGGACTGGTTGTCCCAGCTCGTGGTTTTTTGTGAAGAAGTTCAGCCCTGACCACCATAACCCTCATTTTTGAGCCCCCCTCCACCCGGGAGGGACAATGAAAATTACCCTTTCACGTTTTTGAGAAAATGTGAAAGTTGGAAAAGTTAAATTAAAAATTAATCAGGTGAAGTTTATAGATTCTGCTACCAGTCCGGCCCTGGCTGTGCTCAGTGTCATTGTGGTCAGACTCGGACAGATAGATGTACCTTCATGTGCGCATAAACGGGCTGCCTGTCTGTAGAGTAAAACTGGCAGTAAATGCCCACTGTTCATTACACTATTAAAACATTATTTCATGTTCTTTTATATTCCTTGCAGATATCCATCAAAGCCCCTTGGTCCAACGAAGAGGAAATGATATCGTTACAACTCCAACCTGCTCTCTATGCGATTCTCAAACTTCAATCGGCGAAAATGAACAAATTTCTGAATGTTACGGTGGCGGGACTGAGCGCACAAGTGATCAGGGTGCACGACCCTGTTATGACAGTTTTAGGTCCGCCGGGGGTGACTATTGCCTCTTGCAACCCTCCGCGAAACCCCTTAGTAAGTTCATTGAGCCAATAACCAGTCTCTTAACTGGGTACTATTATACTATTGCAGTAGAGTTGATGGTCCCTGCCCAGAAAACGCTAATGCTGGTATTAAACCCCCCTTTATTCATATCCCCCGTATTTCCCTAAAATGTGGCCACGCTAAAAGAAATGGCAACTCATAAAAAATAAATACGAGTATGTCTTTGATAGCAGTTACCTTAAACCAATGTTAAGAAATAATTGATTAATCCTACCAGGGGCCTGCTTCACAATGGTTCACAAACTTACAATACAAGTATTTATGTGCTTGCACCATGTAAATCAAGTTTCACAATAGAATTTTTACAAGTGACAGAAATGATAGTGTAAACTCTTGTATTATTAGTAGGTATACAGACTGTCTGTCTCTAACCTATAGTCATAAACACGCACTTGAAAAATCTAGGTAGGTAGGTATAGACTCATGATAGAAAAAGTCCTACTGAATAATAATAATTATTAGTGTGGGGACTTTATTTTGCCCCACAATAACGTCTTTAATAAATTCGTACTCCTCCAGCCCATATGGGAATTGATTACTGCAAGTTGATGGTAGATCGCGTCATAGCTAATCAAGGAAGGGAGGGAAGTTGCCGTGACCACTGCCACCTCTTCTCACGTCGACCGAACGGGAGATGGTATGTCTGCCACAACCTCGATTTCTATACGGCGGCGGAGTCCTGGCATCGGCTAGGGATCTGCTGTCAACTAATGCAACCAATTTTCCCATGAGTAGTCTTGTCAGGGGACCTCCAACTTTCTTTGGGGGTATTATCCTACATAAGCGCTGCCTCTAGATTCGTCTTGACTTCAACTCCCGAATGGGTAATGCCTCATCGGAACAACACAGAATCCCTTGTTCACCTCACCAAGCAGGTCCAGCCCAGAGTTCCTTGGACAACACGGAACCCTTCGCTCAGCAGGTCCAGCCATGTGTTCTTGGAGCAACACGGAACCCCTCGCTCTGGTGAGGACTTGAACAGGTCCAGACCTGAGTTGCTGATGTAGCAAAAAACCCCCCACCATGTGCTAATGGTGGTCTCAGCCTGTTGTAGACGAATTTAGGGGGGAGCTATGTGGGGACATTCTTTTGCCCCACAGTAACGTCTTTAATAAATTCGTACTCCTCCAGCCCGTATGGGGATTGCTGCAAGTTGAAGGTAGATCGCTCCATCGCTAACCAAGGAGGGAAGTTGTTGACCACTGCCACCTCTGCTCGCGTCGACCGAGCGGGAGATGGTATGTCCGCCACAACCTCGATTTTTATACGGTGGCGGAATCATGGCTTCAGCTAGGGATCTGCTATCAACTAATGCAACCAATTTTCCCGTGAGATGCCGTGGCCAACTCAGCAGCAAGACAAAAGCATCTGAAATACGACAGGGCAGCAGAGGACGGACGAGGCTCATTCATCCCCCTCGTGTGTTCAACTGACTGAATACTGCACAGGGAATACTCCGTATTCCTGAAGCGGATCTCCCAAGGTCCAGCCGTACACTCAAGTTCTGGGGTGGGCTAGAGTGAAGACCCAGTTCTCAATAATCAGAGTAGCGTCTCTTTGGTTTAGAGGAGGAAGAGCTTTCCTCCGTTGTCTGGGCCTGGAAGACGGTACAGGTCCAAACTCTTGAAAAAAATTAGAAAAAATAGAAATTGAAGAAATGCCAAGGGAGTACGGACTCTCATGCGGACGCTGAAGGGGAAAACATCTATTACACCCTGAACCCAATACTAAATAAAAGTTGTTGTACATATTTAAAACAAAAAAAAATCCATAATTAGGTCGGCATTTAAAAAATAAATATTGATTTCGCTGAGTAACTTTCATGGCATATCAATTGATATTTACTAGTCAACACTCAGTTATACTTCCCCATCCCCTGAGAAAATTTCGTTTCTCAGCCAGAAGTATTCATACCCAGGCCCCGGGTGACAAGCGATTTCCGACCTGCGCCTTAGACCGCTCGACCACCACAGCAATAATAATTATTATTCATTAGGATTCTTTCTATCATGAGTCTATACCTACCTATCAAGATTTTGATCCCAATCAATTTATTATTGATTGGGGTGGTTTTGCATTCGTGTTTGTAACCATCGAAAGGGTTAGAAAACATCGAACCATTAGTCGGAAACTTGAAGTCTATATTGGTTTGCTACTAACTTATTATGTTCATGTGTTGTGTTTTTGGCCGTCGGATGAGAACGAACGCAATTCATTTTTCTGGCTAATAAGAGAAATGAACTGCTTCTCTCTCATCCTACGCTCACTAACTTATTGATCGGAGAATTGTGTTCGTGTTTCAAGCGAACGATCAACCATTAATCTGAAACCCGAACTTGAACAATCTAGATAGGTTGGGGATAGACATATTGAACGGGATGGTTTTGAAATTGTGTTTCTAGCCATCGACCAATCATTAGTTAGAACCACGAACTTGAAAAGCCTAGATTACTTTGGAGGTAGAATGACTAGTTTGATGTACTTATTGTGCATCCTTGCTAACAACAACCCTATAAATCGTGAATCCGTCGGTTTTGTCTTGCTGATCGGGCAAGTGTCGTACCTGACGAATCACAACTTTTAAAAATTATCCGTTATCAGTGTTTGTCTCGTAACCATGTACCTAATTTCTGTCCCGTGTATTATTACAGGTTGTAAATAACGAAAAGAAAGTGAGCTTCATGTGGCGAGTGGAAGCGATTCAAAATGACGAGACGTTGCCGGTTAAGACTGAATTCACTTTGTACTATGAAGCGGATGATGAGTCCGAGTCTCAAATCCCCCTCTTGTACAAATGCTTCTTCGATTTAAGTAATTTTGTGGTGAGTATAATCAGAATAGCATCTAGTCAATTTGGAATTCGGAGCCGACAGATTTTCGATCAATTCTACCCACCTGCTATGTATGAAGACGTTTTTGGTTCGTCAATCATGAAACGACGGGTCCATATTATGAAGATATTCTTCGTGGATAACAGCATGGAAGTATCTATTTTTCAGTGTTCTATGTAGCTAAGTGCTCTATCAGGTTAGATCATTGTAATGTGGGATTCACTCGTAGAGATACGATATTTCACCGAGATTTTAGGTATATGTAGAATGTTGTACCCAGAAGGGGTCACAATATCTATTGTCTGCTGAGTGTGCTCTGATTCCTACCTTATTCTAGGGTTTTAAATCCTTTCAAAATGAGTTCAATTTATGGGTTTTATTCCCGATATTTTTATGGTTGAAATTCCTAAATATTAAAAATCCCCTGAGTTGGGTAATTTAAATATGTTTGTGTAGTTCGATCATTGAATGGAAGAGTTTCATAACTCCTAGAGGTTTTCATGATGAATCTCCTGGAGTGGAACCTTCGACTACCTATAACAAATCTTTTATTTATTTTTTCTGCCCGTCTTGTAGTAGCATAGTTCTTCACAAGTAGAAACTTTGCAATAGTTAACAAACTTTGAGGTTTTCCAGATGCCCTTTTCCTGGATCTGAGCCTCACAGTATTTTAAGGACCACCATCCCAGTTTCCAGAAGGGGAGTGTGACGGTACGTCATGCTCTCCACTGGTAGCGCCTGGGTCGCTCGCGACCCAGTTCCCGTTATGTTCTTTTTACGGCTGATTAGAGGCTACTCCTGGGATGGTGTGTCCATACAAGAGCTGTCGCCTCATCTGGCCAACGTCTGAGCAGGCGCCGTGGCTACCATTGGGCCAACAGTGGTGACATTCCGAAGAGGCTGTCTAGGAATGAGTGATAACCGCGTATTTTTTATTATTATTATTATTATTTTTTTTTTTTTTTGAAAGTTGAGACTCTCAACTTGAGAGTGCGATGAGGTGATACCGGATTTCGCGGGGGATACGGGTAGTTCTGATTACGAAATCGTTGCAGGGATACTTGGGGAGTAAATACTTTGTGTATATTATCCGTGACTACTTTGAAACTATTTTATCGAGTGCTCATGCTCATGCAGTTTGTTCGTTATCACTTGCAAGAGGGTGAAACTGGGCTAAAACCAGTTGTTTAATAGCAAGGGCCTACATGAGGGAACGTTTATGAAACTTCCAAGCTGTGGCGTGGAGGAAGATGTTCACGGTGTGACGTCACAAGTACCCTGAGCAGCTCTCGGAAACCAAGGAAAATTTGTTTAAAAGTATTTATTAATGATATTGCGCCTTAACAATTTGATTTTTCCCCATCAGTTATTTACACAGAAATCGTTTTCAGAAAAAAATCAGCCAATATCTCACCCATGGGTAATTCTCATTATCCCACATCATCCTTCAAAAGTTCATACCTAAAAATCATTCATATATTTTCGGAATTTTGCTTGTCTGAAGAAATTTTATGAATGTGCATGCTTTCCATGTACTTTTGATCCATTTGCAGAGAAATTCACAGGAGTCGGTGAATTGTGAGGCCAGCTAAAAATTACCTTCCATCGGTCTATACACGGTCTATACCGTTTCTTCGCGTAGAACCCTTACATGACTATTTTTATCTAAAGTTAGTGCTTGCAGAAGATAACTTGTATTTTGTTGATCACTAGATCGAGAGTTTTATTCATTGCAGACGCTGTACATAGTGGAATGTAAAGTAGAACCTGGACGTGGATCGGAATTCTGCCGCGTAAGCACAGTTTGTCAACTCTTCATCAAGGTTGTACGAATGAGCAGCAAGCAGGAGTCCAGTTTGATGTACGAAGTTTTCGCTGAGCACAATATGTGGGCTGTGTGTGGAAAAGCTGCAGGTACCCATGTTATTTTATATTCACGATTTATTTTCGCCCCAGTGTGGAAATTGGTATATATGGTCAATACGAATCCCACGAAATTCAGATAATCAAAACACATGGGGTAGACAGAATATCTAACTAGTTTCTTAGCAACAGGTGAAGTTTAATGATTTGAGAGCTATTAAATTTTTCTTTTAAAACATTTTTTCAAGAACCAAAAGTATTGGAAAACCTCATTTTTTCAAATCTGCGCTTCAACTGTCATGCCAGTCCTCTGATGATGATTGTTAATTATGAAAACTGGCTTCTGATGAGAGGAAATTTAATGCTGATTTCAAAAATGTGGTCGACATCTAAAAAATATTGAAGGGGATTGGAAAAAAGTACGTTTTTCTAAAATAATTTGTCGATTTTTGTTGTCCGCAAAAAGTGATATAACTCGGAAACGAAGCCTCTTCAAAAAAATTTCAACGAGGCACTTTCTGTTTCAAATTCAACGTAAAATCGAAAAATGCAATAAAAAATGGGGTGTCAAAAAGGAACCATAACTTTCAATCGACGATTTGAGACGCTAAAACATGGAAAAATGGAAAATGTATTTCACCATCTTGAAGCAGAAAGAAATACTATGAATGAAAAATATCCAGTTAAATTTTTCCATAGCTCGCACCGTATGGCTGTAACTTGCTAATGGGCCCATATAGATGGGACACTCTGTATAAGGAGAGCCATTTTATAATATCATTCAAGCATTGCATATCAATCATAGTACCTACTTTCTTCCGTATTGTTCCATTGATTGATTTGTGTGCTTTTATTACTAAAAGGTGTGTTGATGTGGGACGAAAAAGGCGACGAGCAGACAGTGACGGTCGATGTGATGCCGTTGGTGAACGGTTTCCTTCCACTTCCTACCGTCAGGCTTAGCAAATATATACCTGCTAACCCGAAAGCATCACCTATTAACAGTAAGTACATCCATGAACCATTCAGCCTTCATTTTTGTCTCTTTCAAGTCATTCCTTTTCAGAAAAAAATTTTAAAATACCATGCAAGTTCCCCATTATTATGTTAGGCATATATGTGGATAGTAGTGGATCCACATACCATATTCGTGGCATTCTGCTCCAAACGCGTTCTCGAGCCTTCATGCTGTCTGGTACATCGAATTGACAGAGCTGCCTTCAAGCTAATAAGTTCAACACTCAACCAAACTTGCTAAGCTCTAGCTTTTAATCTTTTTGGAAACTTTAACTTTAAAGTGAATACAGGAATATGTATGTACCTACTTATTGGTGAATGTATCTACCTATGCATGTACCGTTCAACACGCCTCGATTTTCCAGAGTCATTCCATTTAATTTAATTTAAAGTGTAATTTATATTTAATTTCAAGTTTAATTCAATAGAATGGATGTGGAACACGAGGTTTTGCTATTCCCATGGCTGCAATCGACACCATAGCAATGGGGGGAGCATTAGAAGAGGGGACCCCCGAGGACGTCTCGGGCAGCGCCTGGTGAAAGACGCGTTTTTCTGAGGCCGTCTCGGCGGGCGAACAGGTTAAACAACATCTTAAGAATCTTTATTGGATTAAATGGACTGACTGTCTCAAATCTGCCCGCCGAATCTGAAACCAGGATGCTCTAATCATTCTGGTAAACAGGAACGTTCTGAGTGCCGGAACAAGCGATTTTGGATTCAGCCACCACTCATCGCACCTACGTTTTAACAAAGGCCTTTAACACGTTGAATTCGTAATCGCTCGATCGAGCAAGATTGAGATGCATCTGAGGGGCGAAGTGGCTCAATCGAGCCAGCTACTCAGAATGGACGCATATCCGTTTTTTCCCTCCAGATTAGGATATCTCGTCCCTGATTGGTTCTGGAGTAATTCTTACCCGTCTTAGTGATCTTAGCCACTGCGTTCCGTTCCTAATTTCCAACTTTCTTACACCAGTAATC
>JAEMON010000004.1:5202490-5213316 GCA_030264115.1 Lygus lineolaris | reverse complement strand
CGTAGGTAGGTATTACTTATGTGTATTTCCGTTAGTTGTTATTCCCAAAAAATAATTCAACGCTCGTTGAAAGGCTCTGTAGGTACCTATTTATTAGACGACTCCGCTCTAACTACATTCATCTCATGTCGCGAAATCAGCCCCCTCGATTTAGAATAGGTATTCCGAGACGTAAAGGTACATGTCAGTTGTACATAAGTATGAATTCAAACAAAAAATGAAATATTCCAAATTATTACTCGAAAGTATGAATACGAATATTTAAAATTCGTACTCGAAACTATGATACGAATAATTCATGTTCACGTATTGAATGAATATGAATATTCAAATTAATATTAAATTCAATTTCATTTAATTCAGCCTAAAAAACGGGAAATGGGTGATTTTTTGGTATTTTCAAGCTAAATAAGTGGACTATAACTCAAAATTCATTGAAATTCAGGAAAATTCAATCTTAAAAAAGGTTAATGTTGGTAATTTTTGGTATTTTCAAAATAAATAGGTGGACTGGAACTCGAAATTCATGGGAATCCAGACTCAAAAACGCCGTGGAGAATTCACTTTTTTTAAACCAGTTACTTATACAGATATTGAAATGAAAATAAAAACAACAGTAGGTACTTAACTATAACAATATAATATAAATAAGTAATACTATAATAACAAGAGAGTAGAAATATAGAAGGAAATGATAGAAGATAAATAATGGAAGGACTGGATAAATTCAACACCTCAAACAAATGAAAGGCACGCTCAAAAATATGAATAGGTTATGAATTTGTGTGCGATTTTCGCTACTTTTCTCAAACGACGATCATCGGTTGGTGTACCGGGGGATCGAGAGCCGTCAGAAACAGTAACGACGGTTTTCGGCTGGTACAACGACGACTTTCCGTCAAGTATCGCTATTCCGCGTTTGCAGAATACCAACTGTCGTTGCTGAGCGACACCGAGACGTTTCGTTATCGGAACGAGGGTTAGCTCTCGTTATATTGCCGTAACGAGTTGCAGAATCGCACTACTGGGGACGACCCGTGAAAACGGGATCCGCATTCAACGTGTTAATAGTACTCACCACCTGGGTTTCAATAGTGGCTGCAGGTTTGTTCGCAGTGACCAACTTACTGGTAAGAAACCATTTGCAACCACGTTTGGGCGTTTGCAGTGACTTCCTGATAATTTCTGACTGTTTATAGTATCCATTCTGGTCTGTTTGCTGTGTCTTTCAAACCGATTTGAACCAAGTTGTGGATCATGTTGTATGGTAGTTCGGTCGGAAGAATTTTTCGCTTGCCGCTTCTGACAGTTTCTGGCGACTGGAAATTGGTGTTGGTCGCTCATGCGCACTGTACCAGTTTGTAAACCACTTCTAATTGACACTGTGAACAAACCTTACGTTTTAATGGAGTGCCAACACTGACACTCGGGATCGGAACTGGCCGCTACTGATCAGTTACCTGCTTAAAGCTTTTTCTAATGAAGTGAATTTTTTTCTTCATCTAGATGTTCGAGGCGACAACCACCCGCACCTTGAACAGTTCAACGCGGGGCAAGTGTACAACGCGAGCAAAGGCACCCAGGTGCACGTGATCACGGCCGCTTCACCACAAGACATGTAGCACATCTTCACCTTCCTCATCCAGACCACGTGACTGTAGGGGTGGCCCGAAGCCACTTCTGCTCCAGCTCGCTTCATCTGGTCAAAAAGCAACGGTAACTGAACCTTTCCAGGACTAATTATCTTGCCAGGATCTGCTTGGTGCGATTTACGAACGATTTAAGTAAGACAGAAGTCGATTGAAGAAGTCAGGTAGAGTTACCTAAGAAGTTAGAACTGTTTCCAAACATGTACCTAATGCTGATTCCATTTTGCTGTAAGCTTGTACATCAGGTTCTGTATAGAATTCACGAACTGTAATAAATCATCCCATATAACTTCCTTATGTAAGGAACGATCGCAACTTCTTTATGTACTACTTTATGCAGGGGAGACATGTAGGTACAAGATGTAAAATTAAAGGCTCACATTTCAGAGGAGTGTATACGTATTTCCGAGCGGAGCTGGCGAGTAAACGACGTAATATCCTGAAAGGTGTTGTAATAAAGTTTCAAGTCGTGTAACTTTTAAATACTATGCCATTTTAGTAGCGACCATAATTATTTGCGCGATACAACGAAAATGTTGTGTCCACCCGCGTGATGGTCAGTCTTTGGTGCACCTCTACAGGGATTGTGATCACTTCAATGTGTATAGACTTAGATGTGGATCTTGGACTTTGAATATTTTGTTGTTTGGGTTGAGTGAAGTCATTTTCAAAACACGCATGATTAGGAACTGCAATGCATACAGTCATAGTTCATATCATCGCCTTTTTGGGGACATTGGGTGACCTACACGGTCATCAGACTCAAGTCCCTAAGACGTCCTCCTCCGAGTTCTTTTGAAACTCAAGGTTGCAACTGTAAGATACTTTACTCATTGAAGTGAACACAATTTCTGTGGAGATGCTCTTAAGAATTAGATGTTTGGGAACGCGAACACGAAACTTTCTTTGCCTCGCTCTATCGCTACTAACATTACTTATTCCTTTACCTTCTTGATGAAGGTTTAATTAACCCTTTAGCTCCGAGGCCCTAAAACATTAGATGTAACCTGGGGTCGAGTCCCTCCTTTTCCTGCAAATAGTCAGCCGCTTGCTGGGCCCGCTTTTGCGTTCTTACACCATCTATCTTCTGTCAAAATGACTAGAACTCCAAGGACTTTCTGTAGGAGTGGAGAAATATATCACCATGGAAGTCTTCTTCTTTATATTATCCTCATCGTATTAGTTCTAAAACTTCCCAATAGATGACGGAAAGACTGTCTTTCTGCCATTGTGTCATGAAGGGATTGGATAATGTTCCAACTGTGGGGGGGCGCTGGAGGTTGAAGCTGGTTCAGCCTTTGCGACTCAGGGGCGCACGAGTGTCCAGTAACAAACAGGTCAAGGTTCAATGAATTTGGAACTGAGTTACAATACCTCTCTTTATGTGATTTTTTCTCCTGCTCCAATCCGAAGTGTTTGTACGCTCCTATGAAATGTGCGACAATTTACCGCCACACCTGTACGACTGAACTCAGCAAAAGTTTCACAAGTCTTCATTGAAATGCTGCTCAGCATTTGAAATATTGATAGAAACACCAAATCATCGCTCATCAATTTTCTGCAAATTACTTGAATACACTCTTAGATCAAGAGAATGCTCGTTCAGTTAGGATGGATGTTCAACCCTATCCATTGTACAAGAGAACGAGTGGAACTATACAATAGTTAGAACCCTACATCATAGATGATCATCAGTTCAATGTAAATGTCGCTAAAGAATTTAGTTCGTCTGTTCTTGAATCGCACCAACATAATATACCTAAACAATTTCTGTTTCTCATCTCTCGAGTTCTCTCTCTGCATCTGATGAATTCTTTTTCATCAAGTACTCCATAACATCCCTCTTCTGTGAGTATTTCCTTCCACCTTTATTTCTTCATTTCAGTCCGTTACTTTTGGATCAGTTCGTTATACTTTCGTGTAATTTGTGGACTCCTACTCGGTGAAGCAAAGTTTAAACAAAGTACCTACAAAAGATACGTTTGATCGCACATGCGCTTAGTTTTAGCTGTAGGTACAGCTAGAAAAATATCTTAGTCAAGTGCCATGTTCTTACTAATTACATTCGTCCAGCCTCCAACGGTTGCATTTTTGAATTTTATTTATTTTTTTGCTAAAATCGAAAAAAGGTATTTTTTCACTTCTCTTATACTTAGGCACATTTTCATTTGTACATCATCGGTGTATTATAATAAATAAGTTTGCAAATACATTATCCGAGTTATCATCAACTTCTTGCAAAAGAATGTTTTATGGTTTACTAGTCACTATTGTTATTAATTTGATGGTTGAACTGTCCCCTCTAAAGCGTACTGCCGTCATACGGAAGAATCTCGTACTTACCTTCATTTCTGGAGATATTTCAAGTGCTTTGGCCTAAACTGAGGGTAACTGATCAGTGGTTGCCGGATCCGATTCCAACTGATGGGGTACAATCAGTGGCAACCGGTCATAGGCAACGAAGGTTTTGGTTCTAACAATTTTGTTATCAAACCACATAAAATACGGAGTTTTCAATCGAAAATGCCTTTGGAAGTGAAAGGTGGACCTTTATTGACAATTTATTCTCGAGAATGAAACTACTTCTTTCTTCATGCCCTTCAACTCTTAATAGACAGTTCTTGCAGTTAAACGAGTGGCAAGTTGGGATTTCAAAAAAGATGTTACTGGGGAGAGCACGAGCAGATGCTAACCTCCGAGTTGGATGGAATTCGTAGATTTCAAGTAGTGATTTTGAAGTTCTTGTTGTTTAGAATTTTCATTTATGGGTTTCTCTCGATACTCAAAAATGAATATCAGGAGGTATGGTTCCTATTTGGTGAATGGCAGGGAAACAGACCTGATTATGGAAGGCTAACCTACCTCCAGCTTCGTTAGAATCGACCATGACTGGCTTGGAATACCCGATGTTGTGAGCATTCCTGAGAGCTATTATAAATTACCGGCTGTCACAGCTTTGTTGCCTTACCCTAATAGACTGTCATGTTTGGAACCAATTTTTGGCTACTCAGGAGCAACAGTATTTGGTTTTGTTGTTGAGCAAACGGGTGGGAGTAGGTTGTTATTGTACAGGGTGGTCCCAAACGTAACGGACTTAGTTTGAGGTCTTATAGGAAATTTCACGCTAATCACGAATATTCCACATATTAAGGGTCCCTGAATAAATCTTGACCACGTTTTCCGCAAAAACCACTTTTTTCGATGTTTTTTGAGTGTTTTTGAGCAATAAACAAGGGAATTATCTAGAAAATCGAAAAACACCTCGAAATAAACGTTGTAGGAAATTGATTTCTGCGTCGAATGAGACCAACGCCAGCTCTTAAGATTGTACCTACGATTTTTTGCTAATTTTAGAAGTTTTGATCTGTTCATATACTGCTTGATAGGAGAATGAAGGTAGGCATTTAGTATGAACTTAAAATGTAGGTTTAAATGTTTTTAATCTCCTGTTAATCATTATTAAATTATAAAAACCATTTAAACCTACATTTTAAGTTCATACTAAATGCCTACCTTCCTTCTCCTCTCAAGCAGTTTATGAACAGATCAAAACTTCTAAAATTCGCAAAAAATTGACGTACAATCTTAAGAGCTGGCGTTGGTCTCATTCGACGCAGAATTTAATTTCCTACAACGTTTATTTCGAAGTGCTTTTCGATTTTCCAGATAATTTTCTTGTTTATTGCCCAAAAACATTAAAAAACGTCGAAAAAAGTGGTTTTTTGCGGAAAACGTAGTCAAGATTTATTCAGGGACCCTTAATATGTGGTATATTCGTGATCAGCGTGAAATTTCCTATAAGACCTCAAACTAAGTCCGTTACGTTTGGGACCACCCTGTATAAGGAAGATCCTTTTTCCTTTCCTATACCCATTACGTGTACCTACTAATTTTTATTTTGTATTCTGTTGTTTTATATCTACCTACTATCGTAAATAAAGCAATTTTTCAATTCAATTCAATCCGTGGTGCCAGTATGGTTACCTTCAACGAAGGTTATCTTCGTTTATGGGAGTCTATTCGAAGCCCCACTCGTTGACGAATAGGCCAATTCCATTCGTGCTACGAGATGTCTCTACTCGTAACAAGATACACGCACATGCGCACAAACCATACGAGCTCCCTATTCGTAACCCAACTCGCTCCTCGTATACCTGCAACAACTGTCTAATGAGGCTTTTTGAGTATCATGCCATTCCAAACCGGAACTGGCCACCGCTGATCGGTTACCCAAATATTCTGAATATGGGAAATTGAATTTTATCCTATCAGGTCAGTTTTTGGGTAGCAGAATTTTTGGTATATCAATGGGGAACTTGCATGGATCTGTAATTTTCTCTTTGGTCGCCCGTTTCTTGTTATACGCGGCTGAAAAAAAGATTAGGAGCATGGAAAGAATATTTTGGTTGTTTCTAAGAGTAGAAAACTCGAACGAAAATCTCAGCTGTTTGAAAAAACAGCTACCGCCTGCCAAAACTGACGTCATACTAGCAAAAAAAGACAGACCCTCAACCAATAATCTCGACAAATTGAATGCAAAAGTTGATTAGTTGAATCAAAATGAATATTTAAAGAATTAAAATGCGAGATTCTAACCTATTTAGAAAGTAACAACAGTTTGAGTGCGGATTTGGGCAGTCCGCTAGAATTTATGTTGGCCATACTGTGGCCATTCCTACTTCCATGCCTATGACGTCAGTCAGGTCTGGGCGGGAACTCAAAACGACTAAATTTCAATAAATTTCTTTAAATATTATAGAATCACTTTCCCTCGAAACTCCTCTTTCAGGTCATTTCAGCAATAAAATACCATGCAAGTTCCCCATTTTTAGTCAAAATACTGCCTTTTTTGATTGGTTTTTGGACTTTCTCGATACCCAGAATCTCAAAATTCAAAACCTAGAGACACGTTTCTCCAACAGTTTTCCTCCGAGTTACCATTTCAGTTTGTTTTAAACAGTAACAGTATGTCATCATGAATGATCGTGTATCATCAAAGTTATTACCAATTTTCGAGGACAATACTGACTTTTTTATTTCCCACAATTTAGAGAGAATTTTCTTTAAATGAATGATTTTTGGGCAATGAAATAAAATATTGCAAATATTGTCTAGTTATTCAAAATCTAGGTACTTTTCACGAAGTTATGCGTTACGATGTAGGACGTGATTCTTTTTTTAGGATGGCAGCTTACATACCCGCATTATCCAATTGTTTTGTTGTTTTCAAATTTTTCTTAGTCAATATTGTTAATTGTTACATACTCATTTACTTTAAGATTGGTGCCTCAAGTAGAATCGTTTTAATTCACAAAATCTCGATAAAACTTACAAATTGATCATGTGTAATCATAATAGTCTACGTAATTTGTGTGCAATAGGTTTAAATATATGATATTGTAAATAGGGAATCATTATTGTGATGGTACTGAAATAATAAGCAATGCAAATCGAACTGTTACTGTAGGTTAGTGAATTTGGGACCGCGGTGTGGACTTTAATCGAGTTATAATGAAATTATTATCGATTGTTTGGTGATATAATCTTCGGGCCTTTGGATCTTAGCAATTAAAATGTGTACATTTCGCGGGATTATTTATAACCTTGAAAAAATTTGCTTCTTTTGAACCATACTCGATTGTTATTGTTCAATTTTATGGACGGTCTACTAACTAACAATTTAAATGGGGTACGTTCAAATAGACTGACTTTCGTCCGAGTACCCGCTGTATGTAGTTTGTGTATTCTCGAAATTTCAACTTGTTGAGGGCAACACTGGGCGTCATGATAATTTCTGACGTCCAGTGTTGCCAACTCAAAAAATTGAAATTTTGAAATTTTACAAACTTGATTTAAAAAAAAATTATAATAATGGCTTGAATTTAATGGCTCGCTGGAAGAACATTTTAATTTGAATACCCGGGGAGTTGATTCTGAATATTCGAAAGATCGTCTTTCTTAATGACAGCGTGAGAACTTTGAGAAAAAAATTAAAAACATCGCGTCTGTCGGCCATTGTTGACTTCAATTTTGTGACATAAATATATCAAAGGAAAACCCTCATTTTTTGTTACTTCACTTAGTCAAGTAATCTCGAGATATCGCTTTTTGATGGGAAGAGAGTCAAGAATGTTCGTCAGTGAAATCGAGAAATGAAAAAATTTGGTGTCCTGGTAAAACAGGTTGTCCATTTTTCATCTTTTTTTTCCGCACGATAAGTGACATGTCTACGTGTGTTAGTTAGGTACACCACGAAGTTCTACCTTGTCCAGTCCTCAGGGCTGCCAACATGAGAAAAAATAATTTATCTGGCTTCAATATCTGTTCCTCCTTGCACACGAGCTTTTCTTTCGCTTTTTGGGATCAAAACTAACAACTGAAGAAAATTAAGAATGTGAAGTTGAAGAGGAATAAAAACTGAAATCTTTCGAACTCTAACGTCACTTCAATTTTGGTGTAAAAGGGTTATCTTTTAGCTTTTTTCTGCACAAAATGGCGTTGGAAAAAATTAGAATGTGTTCTAAATCAGCGTCACAAGAGTGTTTATCTTGATTTTTTTCCTTATTCCATAACATGAAGTGGAAGAAGAGCACTTTCCAGCTTTTCCCGAAGGTAAACCACCCCCATCCATAAGACACTGTGCATCTTGGCGGAGCCTTTTGAAGCTCACACTTCTAATTTTTCTTGAACGCCATTTTTTGCAGGAAAAAAAAAACCAAGAGATGAAACTGCTCTTCGCCAAAATGTGTTGCATCTGAAGATGTCTGCAGTGATTCCTCTTGAACATTCACGGGTTTAGTCTTTTCTTGTAGTTTCAGGCTGGAAAATGCGAGGGGAAAGCTGTAAAACAGCTCGTGTGAAATGGCCCAGACAAATTATGTCGGTTCCAACGTTCTTCCAGCTGCTTGCCATTCAATAGATTACTAGAATTTGAACCTCACTGCATCATGCTATGCGCTGAGATGTTCTACCTCAACAATCTTCATCGACATGTTATTTGCCCTAACTATTTATGAGCAATTGTTTACGTACCTTACTGGAGAATCCGTCGTAGCTAGCGAGCTACGACCGCAGTGGCAAGCGGTTTCGATGTAAGGACATCATCATCAGGGCTGTTGGGAGAGTGCTGAAGTCAGTCTGTCAGTGTAGGACCTACCTGTGTGTTAGAAAGCCTGGCCATCTCGTGTCCATTTCCTTTCTGATCCCCTTCACTTCCCCTTCATAAAGACCATATAAATAGATCTGCTGACTTCAGTACTCTCTCGACGGCCTGATGATGGTGTCTTTACATCGAAACCACTCCACACCTGTACTTACGACGGATTCTCCAGTTTACGAAAACAAGTGTATGCTAATCACTAGAGGGACTAACCCTTTATATTTATGAGCAGTCCAAGACTCCTTTCCATGTGTATTTATTTCGCGCAAAATCAAATGAACTGTTGAATTATGTGTTGATTCTCAAAAAAAAGTTGTCTGAAATCTCCATTCAGTCTGAAATTATCAATATTGAATTGTTTAGAAAGTATTTGCTTATCGTAAATGAATGTTCTATCACTTTGAAGATCATAATATTATTAGGGCGTACGACATCAAAATAGTAGGACCTATTCTACCGCGATCGATTCTTCTATCTCTCTTATCGACTTTGCTTCTCGGATCCGCTGTAAGAAATTGTCAGCTCAAATGAAACCGTTATCATTCAACATTCTGACATTCCCCTGGTGAGAAGATCTAGAAAATTCCTTACAGCTTCAGTAATAGGTGGAGGGTTGGGTTGTAACCCAGAAGGGTGAGGGTTCAAGTCAATTCAGGGCCTCACTTTAAGACATTTTTATACATTTTTACATTCTTTGCTAAAACAAATGGGTGGGGAAAATTGAGTCTTTAGTCCGGGGGAAATTCGTCCAGTAGGAAATCAATGCTGCTATCAGGAAACGAATCGCATCCTAGTGGCTAGCAGGGTTTACTAACTGAGATAAGAGCCCTGTCATAGAAGAGAACTGCTGGTTAACCTGAGACAAAATAGATGGCGTTTGAGTAACCAAAAAGTGGCTGTCTGTAGGCACACAGCTCAGTTGCAGAAATCACCGATTTGGAATGAAATGTGTTAACACGTTCACTCCTTCTACAAAAAACCAAACTTCTCACGGGCCTGAAAAGAAAAATCGATTAATTCACAAAAGTCGACATTTCGACTCTAATGATCAATTATAATTTTTCGATCAAACTGACGGTACAATGAGAGGTAGTACCTTAATTTGTATACTATCGAACAGTAATAATCGAGTAAGAATCGATTTTAGATTGCTCGATTAGCTCCCCCAGCGACCGAAATTTGGAAGTCGGTCTCTCCCCGTTTTTGCCCAGTTTTGATGACCTGTCCATCGAGACTCACGACGGAGAAACTAGTTTGATAAACTGTCCATCGAGACGCAGTGGACGTGTTAAGCAATGGGGAATTTCCATCAATTTTTGTTAAAAGTACGACGTGGGAGAATAACAAAAATCATAGTTAATTGGCAGAAATTGCTTCCCCCAGAAATGTGAGAATGAATTGAAGATGTCACGTTTGGAAAAAATGGAGGAAGGCGGAACCAGATGCTAGGAGGCAGCCACGTTGTGACGTATTCACTGGACAGTGAAAGGGTTGCCAACCAAATATCCGTTGCCACTTCAAAAACGCTCTCGACGTTGCGCAGCAGCACAATCGTGGAAAAATTAGTGATTGATAAAGGACAACAACAAACGCAAAAGGGTGGACATTTTTCAAGCTGTTGCATGCTTCCTTAGTTCTGATGGTTGGCACTTGGCAGCACTATCGCGTGGTCGCTGAAGGTCCTGCCTGGCATTTTAACGTTAGCTTTCCTCTCTGTCAAGTGGTCTCCAAACCCACCGGACATTAGCGTGCCTGCCCCTTCATTCAAAACTGACATCACATTTATCGTCGTTCTCTCTTACAGTCAATTTTTTAAAATGGAAATTCCCCAGTTAGCTTCTAAACTCGTGTTTTGGAGCTATTTACAGACTACAGTACTCTTAGTGCTCCTATTTCATGTATGCTTTTACTAAGTGCCAATTATTGGTTTGAACTAGTGATGGGCGATCTCGAGTAAAAATCGATCTGCACGGATCGATGTATCGAACATTTTCGATCTCAAAAATCGATTTATCGGG
>JAEMON010000004.1:5105401-5118536 GCA_030264115.1 Lygus lineolaris | reverse complement strand
AGTTTCCCCTACTTACCATCATTTTGTTAATTAGTTTCAAGTATTCATCTCATAAAATGCCATTGGATTTAGTTTAGTTTTACATCGATAGGTAGGTAAGTAATGTACAACTTAACGAAATTTTAGAATTGGAACATGAACATACCATTTTGAGTCGGTATGCTAGGTATAGTTTTTGTAATAGTTACTTCAGTAAATGATGATTGATTAGCGATGTTAGGTACCTAGGTATTTCTTTGTTTGTGGGGTCATTTGAATTCCTCTGATTTTATTTCTTGGTGTTATGTGCAGATAATGTTGACACGAAACGAAAACAACAAAGACTTGACGGAGACGGAGCCATGGCGAGAGGTTTTAATATCACCCGTGACGAAGAAATCCGTCCGACGAGTAGTTATATTGGTAGGTACCTTGAAGAATCTTTAACAAAATAGTTGCCTACTGGGTAAAACCTTTCAAAGCAACCGAACTGCTCAAAAGCCCGTAGTTCCTGAATGAACCTTTTTTCGCCTCCGAAACGTGCGTTTGGAGCAAACTAATAACTGCTGAGGATTTGCACGATATTCCTGAAATTTTGAAAATACGGACAGGTCTTGAGCTTTGTTAATTTTCGAGTCATTTCGGCTCAACTTGTGAAATCAAGAGAGAGAGAGAGCGTTCGTTTCCATCCTGGCAAGGCTCTCTCTCGATGAAAGATGCATGTAGAGTCAAAATGTTGATTTCCACCTGATTAAATAGAAATAATTTATAATTTACGACATCCCCCAAACCGTTGCAGGATATTCGCTCGAGGAGAGGGGGAGACGTCGAGTGATAGTGAAAAACCTCTAAATTTTGTTTCCAATAATCTCAATTTACCTTACCAAGCCTCACCCACCTACCCGTTGCTAAAAAGCCTTAGCACCACTTGACTTCAAAAATAGACCTACAAGAGTAGATAAATATTATATCACCGGTGGTAAATACTCGCGCTTTTGGATGTGTCACGCCTAGGATCTCGGCCTTATCAAGTGGCAGCACACGAGTTTCGATAGTCCATATCAACCGGAACTCGGAATATTTTCCTATAAGTCAGAACTGTGACTTGCTCGAATTGTAAATTTAGTTTGGATATTCTATCAAATCGTTTGCAATTAACAACTGCTGGTTAATTTCACTGTACAGATAAAAGTCTTATCCGTGCATTGAAGCAGTTTGACATTCACACAGGTGTTGAATCTCTTCTAATCTCGAGTTTTTTGTCATTCTTGAAGAAGGACCGGAAACTGCCAAAAATGTTCTACAAAATGCCAAAAGAATTACGAAAACAGAAATCAAATTAGTTAATAATGGCTGAGAAAAGTTTGAAAACTTCCTAGTTCAACGCCCCTCCGTTACCTACCATCGGAAATTTCCGCTTTCCATATTAGCACACCTAGTAACAGCTTAGCTTTTTTTTCGTTTCCTTATCCGTTATCTCGATTCCTTCAAAATATTTCCTTAATTTTTCTTCCTGAAATTTAAACACTATTTTTGTCCAACAATGATATGCGAGGTGGGGAGCCCCAAGCCTTAGTTATGAAGGTACCATTCAATAAATACTATTACTATTCCCTCTTAAAACGTTCCGAATAAGGACCTAGGTAGGTATTTGAGGGAGCATGCGAATTCCGTTCTAATATGGATGACTCCCATTTTGGAAAACAATAATCTATATAAGGAGGTGCCTACCAACAGCATCTAGAAAAATATTTAAGATTCTTTGTTTGCTGATAAAAAGAAGGTAGATTGATAGGTAATCTACCTACCTTTATAGATAAGCGACTTCCCGAAAATCAAGGTTCCTCATCAGATTAGGTTCTATAATATACATAATAACACTATACATAATAACAAGACTTGTTACAATTGAACAAGTTTTAGGTTACCTATTTTACCTGTGTATGAAAAATCGTTATTTACAATATCGACCCCGGTTGGATTAATCGTTTCTAATAGGTACATTATTTAACGTGATCGTACAATCGTGGCATTCAGTAGGTGTGTTTCAAGAATCGTTAGGTATAAGCTATGGCAATTTTAGTGGTTTCCTTGCACTCACTGGAGCTTCCATATTATAGTTCTCTGTCAAAAATCCGACTTGACGAGACTTTTGACCAGTTGGTTCCTATAATAGGTACCTTCTCAAGAGTGAGAGGGTAAGTCGTAAAATATCGATCCTCACCATCATATTTTCGGTGAGGTGACAAAAGGTCGGGTACCCACGTCATGAAGTGGCAGTAGTTACCTACTTTATGTACATGTGTACAGGTATATCGTGGTAGCCTTCTCTGGAGGTACCTTCACACTCATTGTCAGTTGAAAGAAGGTCCCCTGCCAGGCCAGAAATAGCCCACCCCTATTTCATCACCCTCTTTGAACAACCCCTATACAGCTTTGTTACTCCCCGAACCGGCACCCATTCCATAACGCACGGCTTGTAGATCCTTCGAACTCCTGCCCTGTTTTAAATCGCAAAAAATATTCCGTAGCCCTGAAAAACTTCAGAAGAAATATTGCAATAATAGGTAGGTACCTGCCTAAGTAAAGTGTAGTCCTCTTACTTCCTCAAGCTATCAAAATACTCATATTTATTCATGTCCCTGCAGATCTGTTAGCAACTTGTAGGGGTTTCCTTCTGCAAGGCCCTGCATTCCTGTCATTGCAGAAGTGCAGGAGGGTAATCTTCCTAAGCATAATACGACATAGAATTATAGCATAGCCGATGTTGCTTAATGATAAACCTTCTGCCCCACTGAGCAGTTATTTAGAAAAGCGTTCATGAGAGGAGGTGATGGAAGGATTCGTGGTTAGTCCGCCTCCTTCCTCAGGCTGCAATATCTTTGACATGTTTTAATTATTTCTCCTTCAACAGAGCCTTGCGCTCCTATTCTTGGAGAAGCTCTCCATAAATAATGACTACACATGCTGAAATATAAAAAATAGAAAGAATCTCCAGCTGCATTCATTGAAAGAATTTTTTATCGATAGTTTATTTACCTTTATGTGAGCAATGAAGTAGTCCATCAGTACTTTCTTCTGTTTGCACTTGTCGTCCTCCTTGCACATTCCCACATTGAGGCCGTTGACGAGGCAGCTGATGAGCCCGCCTTCCCAGTTGTCCCACAGCCACTTGGGGAAGTAGCAGAGGCAGGCTTGGAAAAAGAGCACGAAACACACCCACTGGTAGTAAGTGTAGTACTTTTTAGCATCCTCGTTCCCAAAATCGTTGGCGACGCCGGGATGCGCCACCTCGACCCCCACCTGCCTCTGGAAGGCGTCTGGCATCGTGAAGGTGGACGTTATCCAGCAATAGGTGTTGATAGGGTGCGTCGGCAGGCCGTTGACGATGCACTGAATCGGGTTGCCGACGTACTGCGTTGCCGTGACGACGAGCGAGCAGGCCATCAGCAGCGCGGTCGTGAAGAGATTGTGGAGCCTGAAGACGGCAGAGTCCGTCGAGATGGGCTGCCATTTCAGATAGTCTTTGAGCCCTCCGAGGAGTCGTAGCATCCTGCCAGCCGCGGTTTCCTATTCGAATTCGAGTCGCGTTCGTCTTCTCTGATGGACACAACACATACGACGGCACATACGACGTAAAAGGATCACGCGCGTGCACTCGGCTGTTTCCCAAGTTTGACTGAAGCAGGCCCTGTCCCCACCACTTCGCCCTCCGAGTACGACCCTCCTTGGATATCCTACTTCCACCCGATCCATCCCCTCCTGCTCGCTGGTTCCCTTTCTCTACTCCTCCTACAACTCTCTTTTAAACGCTACGGACATCTCCCTGCTACCAAAACCGAATCAACGGGAATGAACCAGAACTAGACGAAAGAACCGCATGGCCTCATCCTAGAAGCCATCTCCATTCCATCCATGGGTCCTAGACACACTGTGTCTGAGGTCCTTGAATCGATCAATACTATCAGGACCTCCCAAAACGCATTCCACAAGGAACGAGCACAAAACTGTCGAATTTCCCCGAAACTACTGAACTAGATTAATCGAAATATGTGCTACATGGGAGTCCCATAGTGGGCCACTGAGTGGAACTAAATTAGGTACTTGAATGTACATTTACCTTCCACTTTTTAGTGTCCTGATCTCGTTGGAATTTTACTTGTTGGTATATTTTTCAATGATTTTAGACTATCTACATAGTCATAAAGACGATAAGAAGAAGAATAAATACAGGAGAAAGGTTTGTGCCACAACCACTTGGCAGATGTTTATATTAACTTTTACCTTCCAAAAGTATTTTGCTGAATGTACCTAGGTACTATTGCAACTACCTAAAGATTAAATACCAACGTTGACCAACAATAAAGTATATAAATACTTACAAATTGTGAACTGAGTATTCTAACTAAAATATCTTCGATTCAATAACCAATACGTTGATTGTACAGTTGTATGATGTATTGTGATTAAACTAAATAAAGACATCATCGTCACTCCTCAACTAACTAATGGCTAGCTGATGTGGTTCGACTGGATCTAAGACTATGCCTACCTACGGTGATAGTGGCTAGAGGGAGAAGCCCCAATGTAATAACTAATAACTATACTAAAGTAATAAGGCTGATACAAGTGGATGAGAACCACAAAAACATATTCCAGGATAAAAACGTTTGCAAATTTGGGTGGGCAGTATAGCTTCCTCACTTTTGTAACATGAACATTTCAGCGAAATTGGTAGAATAGTTCATGAGTTATCCCTATGACAACAAAATTCAAGTTTGCGCATGCGTAGTAGCTATCGAGATGAAATTCATAGGTGATTGTCTTGGAGTCAGCCCCCAACTACCTTCCTAATTTGAGCGGAATCTGTCCGTTAGGGACTGAGAAATCGTAGTTTTGGAAGATTCACGTTTGCGCGTGCTCACAAGTAACAATGGTCCGGTGGCTGTGAAATTAGGGGAACCTCACGGAATAACCCGTACAATCACTGAAACTGTCACCGAAATTGGTCGAATAGTTCCTAGTTCCGGATTTATGGATAAGAAGATCAGTTTCAAGTTTGCGCATGCCCAGTAGGAATTCCTGATCAAATCGTGGCTAAAATCGTGGATAATCGTAAGCTCCCAACTACCTTCCACATTTTGAGCAAAATCGGTCCCTTACGAGCTGAGGAACCGGAGTTTCAGGAAAATCACGTTTACGCATGCACACACGCTACTTGTGGTCCGACGGTGATGAAATTCATAGGGGACCGTGTAGGCTCTAACCTACATCATCCCTGAAAATTTCACCGAAATTGGTCGAGTAGTTCTGGAATTATGGCCGTGACTCCGAATTTCATGTTTGCGCATCCTAACGTGACGAAATTAATAGGTTATTGTATTGGACTCAGCCCCCAACTTCCCACTAATTTGAGTTTTGAAATTGAAATCGGTCCAATAGGAACTGAGAAACCGAGGTTTCAGGAAATTCACGTTGTCACATGCGTACGCGTACACGCTACTTGGGGTTCAACTGCAATGAAATTATTAGGGGACCGTCACGGGGGTAACCTACACAATTCCTTCAAAACGTGATCAAAATCGGACCATAACTTCATATAGTTTTGCCTGGGACAAGGAATTGACCACAGACAGACCGACAGTCAGACACGGAACCGAAATTGTTCAGGAAGCTCTAAAACCGGAAAAGCAAGAAGAAATTTTGATTGTGGAGGAAAACTAAACAATTTTAAGGAAGCAAAAAAAAAGAAAAACTCACTGAGGCTTCCAAAATTTATTTTCCGAAGAGGAAAATTGTTTCACCATACCACCAAATACTAAAGAATTTTAGACAACCTTGACCACAAAAATATCCAGGTCCGGACTCGCCGCAGAGACAACCAGTACCGGTACGGCCCCTGTTGGCCTGTGGATCTGATCTGGTTACGCCCCATCAATGCATTGGACATGTGGATCTCTCTCTCTCGGATAACTACTGCTGGGTGACAACTAAAGACTCCTGGGGGAGCCTACACCTCTCAATGGGGTATTATCGAGGAGGGCCTGAACCAGAGAACTGGTAATCAAGTGGGCCCCATAGGCCATTGGGGGCTTCCTCAGGAACGCATAATAGGTAAAGAAGAATAGTCCAAATGAATGTACCTACTTTTCAATTCGGTAGGTACAGGTACTAACTAAAAACGGCGCCTCTCGTTTCGATTATGATTTAATAATTCTTTCTATAAAAGATCGAGGATTTTTCTGTTAGGATTATTGTCGGTTGGTTATTATAAATATATAGTTAGGTACATTTTGTCTGTGGGGCCCCTAAAGGTCGGTTTCCCTGAATCGGGATTTCTCCGACGAAACCAGTGTAGACCTCTCTGGACCCAATTAGTATCTAGGTATCTACTGGATGAGTGATACTACTGATACTAGGTGCTGTGAGACCGTCAGTAGGCGCTGCATTGACTTTCTAGTTGATATGCAAGAGGCGTTCGACTCTCCCGCGGCTTCTATTATAACACTCGGAAGGGTCTGCGGTTACAGTCGCTCAATTAGAGGTAAATAAGTGCCATTAGAAGATGTTAAGTATGAAAGATGAAGTGGGAGAAGACGAAGGAGGGGGAGACCAAGACTCACGTAGTCTCTCGCCATCCCACGTCAATCAGCCACTTACCAACCTGTTATTAGCGTTCGTCCCTTGAAGTATTAATAAACGTTCAAGCTACATCTACCTAATACTTCTAACCGAAATCTATCTACCTATAGATTATACTTAATAAATATGGTTATAAATCGTCATTCTCTAAGAAAAATTGATCAGAGTACTTAATGAAAAGTTCTATCGAACCAACTGTGAGGACAAAAATCACTTTAGGTCAACTAATTACTCTCTACCATTATTTTTCTTAAACAAATTCCAAGCAATTTTGATCCCTCACTGTCACAGCCAGGAAAACCTTATCCCGGGCGAAATATAAAAACATAATGATGTTGATGGCTTAAGCCAAACTGTACCGTGCTTTCTGTTTTGATAATTGCAAATTATTTTATTTTATTTATTTTTTAAATAAAAGCATTCATCTATCTATCTATCTATCTATATAAAAACATGAAGTTAATAAAACGTCCGCCAACATTGGAATCTCCTCTATCTGGAATATGAGTTTCAAAGCTTTCTGAAAAAATGTTGTTCCATGTCAGTGAGTAAATCACAAATTATTTTTTAGAGATAGGGACCTAAGTAAATGAAGAAAAAGAAGTGAATATTTGAAGAAAAGTTGTCGTAAATATGTAGCTTGTGCTGTGAGAAGGTAGCTCCGGTTACGGATAGGCTCGAGTGTTGCTCGAGTAGTATATAAATATAGGAGACTCACATAAATTCGACTTTTATTTTAGTTGAGGAGGACGAGGTTTTGGTACATGATATACCTCGAGGTTTACGAGATACCTCGATGTCGATGACCCCCTATGAAATCGCCAATATAATTTACAGGTCCTAATTTTTTTCGAGGACTTGACGAAATTGGACTATCCGAGTTTGACTTTGTTGAGTACTTACCTGTTGACCTTTCTAACATGAGAGAGGGGAAAATGTAATTTGCAACACCCATGACCGTCTTATTATTATATTTATGTATATCTAATTCAAACAATCCTATCACTTTAGTTGGAACCTATAAATTGCAATCACTTTTCTTGATGAGTTTTCTCCACAACAGATGAGGGAAAGGGAAGTCTTCCGAATGGAAGGGAGGGACGGAAGGGTCTTCCAAGGGGGAAGGGGTGTCTTCCAAATGAATCTTTCGTCAACGGCGGGATCACAAACCTAATTACGTAGTTTACCTTGGTAGCTACCTAAAAAAATATTCATGAAGGAACCATCAACTATACGTTATGGGTACCTATTACCTCAATTTCCTGCTCATGCAAAAACCTCACTTTCTTCATCTTGGAGTCTTTAAGGAGTAGGTAACTGAGCGCATCTTGATGAGTCCCCAAACTATGTGGACCAGGGCTCACCAAACTGTTTAGCTCGTGGACCCCTTTTTCAGGTGATAATCCACGGAGGACCCCCCTACTAGTCAAGCGCACAGAAACTGTTAAAATTTAGCTCGAAGCCCATAAGAATTGTAACGTATTAGTTCAAGTGCAATTTTTCCACTGACCACAGATGATGAATGCGAACAACTGATAAACGACGTTGCGATTTGTCCGCATTCTCACTATCATCAGATAGGTACTTGTTGTATTAAATTTACTACCACTTGTTCAACACACTTCTAATGAATTGAGGGGAATATATTGCAAAGGAAAGCAACATTCGTTGGATTTATATGTAGGGTTGAGGGTGAAGAGAAAAAATCCATCCCCTTCAATTGTTTCGTCCGACATGTTTCGCTTTATTCCGCCTCATCAGGGACTTAATGATTTTTGCTAGTATTCCAGGTCGTCGTTTTACAGCAGCATGAAGAAGCAAGGTAGCAGCGCTCGATTAAGTATCTTGGTAAATAGGGTGTGATACATAACGGGTCGTTTTTTGTTTTTAAAAAGCCCTAAAAAGTTTAGGTGAGGAGACACTTAACCCCACATATGTATAGTAGTTACTATGAGACCACACAACAACATTTGTTGGACATAATTTTAATTTTCGGTAAAAAAATACAAATTTTAACAGAATTCGATTAATTTTCAGGTGATAATTAATCTATTTGTTGAGTTGTTGGGATATCTTCCCGACTGGACTGTTGTTATCATTTTGGGATTATTTGTTTTTAAAACTAAAAACCACCTTGTACAGCCAAGTTATTTATTGAGGTAACGTTTCTATCCATCTGGATGTGGATCCTAATCAAAGAAGTTGAAGTCAACTTCATCCACTCTACTTAGAAGGTATGATTAGGATCCACATCCAGCTGGATAGAAACGTTACCTCAATAAATAACTTGGCTGTACAAGGTGGTTTTTAGTTTTAAAAACAAATAATCTCAAAGTGATAATTAATAAAAACTTGAACCAAAGTTAAGTTGTTCTGGCTTCTGGGAAATTCCTCTAATTACTGTTTCTGCCAGGAAGTACAAAGATCGTTGTCCTCTTACCTGCGCAAAAATACATGTTTTTCAAACGAAAAGGAAACCAACCATCAATGAATTAATTGCTCTTGCTTTTCTTCCAAATGACGATTTTACTCATTATTTTCCAGTTTTGGTCAAAGGTGCTCACGGACCCTTTAGATATAGCCGGCGGACCACACGTCGGGAAGCCTTGATGTAGACCGTTTCTAGGACGTCCACTAGTAGTAAAAGACGTCCTTATGTTTTCGATCTGGATCGAATAAGTCGATAACAAACTTTAACACTAAGCTGTGAGATAAAAGAACCTCATAAGTGGGAATCCTCACCAAACCATCTTGAACCCAAACCCGTAAAAAAAACCTGTAGTACAAGTAGCAGTAGTAACAACTGTAGTACAACCTGTAGTTTGTTTTATTTATTATCTGTTTATTTATTTTAGGAGTTTTTTTTCACGAGTACGAACCTTCTTATTATAGGATGCGTAATTCTACAATAGTTATACTAGTTGGATTTAAGGTTTTTATTCTTCATCTAACGTCCCTTGAAATTTAAGTATTACCTATCAAACAACTTATGTATGTTTCTGTCTCGTTTTTCAGTTCTTATGGCCTTAGTATAATAAAGGTCGTGTTTCAAGGTGTACCTAGTACCTACTAAAAATTATGGTGCAATTTGAGATATCGTTGTTGCTTCTGACAATTACGCTCTGCGAATTTATCTTCCTTTCGGGCCAAATATAATGTTATTGGTTGTAACTACGAAAGGCCAAATTAAATAACTCACATTGGTCAACTTTAGTGGGATATTCTTTCACCCTCGTCGAATCCAAAATAATCGATTTCAAACACGAAAGCCATTTTTGGAGCTGTGAATCGCCTATGACCAAGAGGGGTAGTAAATAATGTGTTAATGTGCACAGTGTGGCACATTTTAGTAAATTTTCGAAACTTTGAACATTCAAAAACACTCACTGGGGTAATTTGAGCCCTTGTAGATGAAAATCCTTCAGGTATAGGTACCTCCTTAACACCATTACTTTAGCTGTGCGGAGGAGATGTCTAAATACAGCGGAAGTTATCTCTGAGATGCAAAAATTGATCTGTTTCTTAGCCATCTACTAAAAAAAAAAAAAAAATTCTCGAAAGTCTAATAATTTATTGTTTCTTACAATGACTCCTAAGAGACCCAAGACGATATCTGCGACATCTCTAAGAACTGAATCACTCGCGACGAAGTTGTGGAAATCCATTTCAATAAAAAGAAACCAGAGTTAAAGAGAAAAACACAAAACTAGAACAGAACAAGAACTCACCTAGTAGCGAACAAGTTCTTGTTTGTTACTGATGATGGCCTAACCGCCGAAATCGAACTTTGTAACTCATTATTTTCGTGGGAATGGACAACGTTTTTCTCGGGTTTCTTTTTTTACGTCTCTTATTTAGAACTTTACTCTTAGAACTATACTTTTTTTTTTCAATTGCATTAGTAGTGAGAGTAGTTCAAAGTTGAACGTTTGCTCATCAGAGAGCATAGGTACCCCTCTTGAATGAATGTCAAATCGAGCGTGATCCCCCCAGACCACCCTGCGTACCGCCTTCCAGCCAGAAAAGCTATGTCAAATTGGTGTAGATTCACCAGATCGAGAAGGTAGGAGTAGTTGGAAGTTGTTGTAGGAGTAGTTGTTTTTCAATTGCATTAGTAGTGAGAGTAGTTCAAAGTTGAACGTTTGCTCACCAGAGAGCATAGGTACCCCTCTTGAATGAATGTCAAATCGAGCGTGATCTTGATGAAAGATTTTTTAGAACTGCACTGATGTGTGAAGTAGAGATAAGTTCCCAATTAGAATCGAAGTTTGAGTGAAATCGGCCCATTAGATATACCTGAATTGGTGGTCTTTTCAACGGCGCACTTCCAAATACAATAACCCCTTCATTCCAAGCCCCCGCCATCCCAAGGACTAGAAAATTGACGTTTTTGACCTTGAAGCCGCCTTGTATTTCATCAAATTTCGCGTCGAATGAGACAAACGCCAGCTCGCCAACACCTGAATACGATTTGCTAGTTTTCATAGCCTTCATACGAAAGATCACTAAATATCATGGCTACGGTGTTGGTTAGCTAGTGTTGGTCTCATTCGACGCAGAATTTCATAATTTACATATTTTCTTTCAAATAAAAACAATTTTAATAATTGGGAGGCTGTGCGATAGTTTTTATTTACGGAACATGTTTCTGTGCTACTCCGCCACATTCTTTACACTACAGAGTTTTGGATATTCTGGAGAATATGCTCCTCGTCGTCCCCGTCTGACTCCTTGGCAGTGCTGTTACGTGGTTGGTTGTTGTATGGCAAGACCATTTTTCTGTAGTCTGAAAAAAGTGGCGGAGCACCACAGAAACACGTTCCGTAAATAAAAACTATCGCACATACTCCCAATTATTTATTTTAAAAAAGGAAAATGGTCTTGCCATTTAACAACCAACCACGAAAAACCATTTTGGGGGAATCTATCGGTCAAAAACGTGCATTTTCAAGGTTTAAAGAAAATCCCTCTTCGAACCACCATAATTATGGTAGCATGGGTGTGCTCCCCAATACTTCTTCTTTAATGACAATCATGTAGGACTTGATTAGTTTCTTTGTGACAGAGTCTTGCTTCTTCAAAGAACAGCTCTTGTTAGCAGTCTGTTGAAGGACCAATCTACTCTCATTCTAGAATCTTCCTGGCAGAAAAGGCGTAAGTGCTTCTCGATTCTATATAAATACATCATCCCCTTACTCTCGTGGTTCAAATCCTGAAGATAAGAACTTCCTACATAATCTTCATCCCCCTTTAGAATCCAGAGATTGAAGAGTAATATACGCCGAATCATTTCCTATTTCTGTGTTTTCGACATGGAACACTCAGTAGGCAATAGGTGTTGTGATTCCATCTGGGTATAACATTCTACATACGTGCCTAAAACTTCGGTGAAATAGGTATCGTATCTCTGCCAATGATCCCAGAGGAGCACATTACATATTTTAATATTATTTATCTGAATCCAGCATATCTGCTCTATATTTTATGTAAATAGTGTGTAGTTAGATTGCAAGAAAAACAAATTTCCTTTGACCGCTATCCAACCAAATTGGGTCATGGGCGATCTAAATGCGAGTGGAAATTTTGATTTTGAAGCACACAATTAATCACCTGTCGGAAGTGATCAAAAGGCTTCACCTAATTAGTTTGTCTCGGAAGCAAAATGTAAATAATTGTAAGTTGGTTAATCAACACGCTTTATGTGTAACAATTCAGGAACGGTTTGATGTTATTACAATTACTTACCTACTTAGTCAGGTGAGAAAGTGGTTGAGTAGGAGTTTTTTGAATTAAAAGAATTACATTTTTAGGGTAATTCACACATTTTTTTGTTTCAAAAAATTTACCTGTGAATTCAATACGAAATCAGTGTCACGTTTCTTTCATTTTTCATTCAACAGGTTATCAAGTTTTCTGGCACAAAGAAGACACTGCGGACCGACCCAAGAAAAGGTCCTTGTCCACATCTTCACCTCATTGAGTGTGAAGTATCTTCAGATCATAAAGTTGAAAAAACACGACGCTCAAAGACTCAAACACATTAGATGAAAGCCGATAAGCCGTCGAGGAACGGTACGTTTTCAGAAGGAATCGAATAAGTCCAATTAGATTGAGGTCGTGTTTCGCTCGTTTATTTTGTCTCCGTCAGTCCTCCGATCGGGCAGCTCCGATTTTATTTTTACTGCCCTTCCCGTTCGGGCTGGCAGTAGATGCTATCAGATTACTTTACTATTCCTTCCAGTTCCAGCTCGTGCATTACCTACGTATCCGTTCGTTTCTCATCATAGGTTCAAAGTTCTGATTTTTGTGGAACAGGTTCTACCTAGTTGTTTTTCTTTCTTTTGATTTATTTCGAGATCTTAGAGACGTAAATGTAAAAAAAGTCTGCCAAGTTGGGTGTGGCACATAGCTTCCTCGTATCCATAACGTGATTGTATATATATATATAACATAAATATACATATAAAAAATCTTGAAAGGGATTATTTGTAAGTACCTACCTGAAAATCCCTGA
>JAEMON010000004.1:5079434-5091038 GCA_030264115.1 Lygus lineolaris | reverse complement strand
AACTCGTAGGGTACCAGCAAACCTTTGATCTTCAACTACCCTATAAAATTTGAGCGAAATCGGACCATTAATCGTAGTAATTGATGTTTCGAGGATTTCACGTTTACGCACGCGCAGAGGCGACCGTTGGTCGGCTGGTAATGAATTTCATAGGGGACCATCTAGGGCCTAACCCGCGTAATCCCTGAAAATTTCATCAAAATCGGATGGAAATTGTGGAAGTTATGCGTGTTGCAAGGATCCCCGGACGGACAGACAGACAGACAGACACGAAACCAAAATTGTTCAGGGAGGTCTAAAACGTAAAACGCGAGTTGAAATTATAATTTTGGAGGCAAAAAATTTTTTACTTTTCAAAAGTGAAAACGATGCTTCCGCTACCTTGGTAGACTCGGAAGGAAAAAAAGAGCAGAAACACGAGTGTGAATCGCAATTCTTTCCCAGTAGGCGAAATCACCGTTCAAATATCAGCTGTTCAAAATGCAACTTTCTTTCGATTCCACCGAACCAAGTTTGTTGTTTACTTTCAGAAGCTTCCTTAGTTACTGAATTTCATTAAGAATGAATGATACAACTCTCCGATAATAATAATTACAAGAAGGTACCTACTCATTGTCGCGAAGTGATAATTGTGAACCTCGCGGTAGGTGGGTATTTTATGTCAATAGGATCTTTGTAGATGGGCGATCTTTAAAAAAAAAAAAAAACGTTGTGTAATAATTTGCAGCGTTTTCCTCTAGTTTTTGACAAATTACTGCAAGCTAGCGGTACGGCAGGCACTATGAAATTAGATTCTGAACAACTTTCACTCCATGCCTTTTGTTGATTGGAGTGACCGTTTAGAAGTTGTTGCTGTTGAAAATGCCGGAAATCCTTTTTTTTTTTAAATAAATTGTAAAAAATTGTCCGAGCGATTGAGGCGATTGGAAAAAATTGCGATTGGAAAAAATTGTCAACGAGCGATTGCGGCTATACGGATGAACTGATTTTGATGGTTTAGTAAGTCATTCGACGTTGGCGAATTAGATTTTTTCTGTCGGATGCTCCCTTAACGAGTTATAAGCGAAAAACCACAAAAAGGTAGAAAATTTCGAGGTTTTCAGGCTCTCAAAAGTTAAGTGCAACTAGAAAACTTTAAGTTCTAATCCCTCATATTGGGATGGAACGACATCGACTAAAACTATTTCCAGCATTTTTAGGAACCTCGTCCTTTTTTCGACCTAAGCTGCCTTGGCTAATAGCCGTGAATTGCCTGACACTACAGTCTCCATCACGGGGAGTACTAGTTATGAATGGATCCAGTTCCGAGTATATTACTCTTCCGGGGTAAAAGGGTAAGTATGAGGTGAGTATGGGCGAGGGAGGGGGTGATAAGGGTTTGAGAGAGTTTCTCACTACATAGGAGATTAACAAATATCGATTTTATTATATTACAAATATCGATTTTATTATATTAACCAAACATCGAGTGCTCTTCCAAATTTCTTTGGTTCTGCCTTCTTCTTAATATTATTCGTAGACACATCTTCGTCCTCCTCCCCTTTCATTGGGTTCTCCTTCTTCGTAGTCCCCTGCTTCTTCTTCGTCACCCTAATACTGAACCAATGAGGCCGCGAGTCTTACCGAATATTCCAAATGGCTTTAGGGTTTCCTTCTCACTATTCGCAGGTACCTCCTTCTCCCCTTTCTTATTTTTTCGTTCCTCCTTCTTTTTCTTCAAACGGCCAAAGATCGACTGCAGAAAAGATCCACTGTTCTTTTTGTCTTCCTTCCCTCCCTTCATCTCATTCGCTTTCGTCAAACGGCCAAAAATCGACTGCATAAAGTTACTGACTCTCTTTTTTGGGTCTTCCTTCTTCTTATTATTCACAGGCGCTTCCTTCTTCCCCTCCCCCTTCTCATTTTCTGGCTCTTCCTTCTCCTTCTCTTTCACCTCCTCCTTCTCTGAATCCTTCGTCTTTTGGGTGGTGGTGGTTTCATCTTCACATTTCCACTCGCTTGTCGGTTCTGCGTCCTTGCTCTTCAGGACAGTCACTGAACAAGTTTTATGGCCGGATTCATAATCGAACTGTGTTATAGTTTTCCCGTCTTCCACCTGGAATTGATAAAATTCTTTAATACACAACGATCAATCCAACATTTGACTATGCATAGCCAGTAAGTACTAGTGTAAGTTAATGTCGAGACCCTCTTCAGTTTGGAATTTCGATTAATTATTTTCAGTTCCTACCTCCCTAATGAACCTGTGGAATACAGGGTGTCAGGGTTAAGGTCGTACCACCGGTCAGGTATCGATTCTACAGGTAATTTCCAACAAAAAATTGTCTCTTAGAATTTTTTTTCTAAACCCCTTATTTCTCGAGTTATTTCAATTTTAAGATTTTGTTTTTTCTTTCGACCTTTCATCACTAAAACAGCCATAACTCCCTTAATTTACAGTGTGAAGTTGAAAATACATATACCATTAGGTCCCTTTAGACGAACGGTCTTTCGCGCTGGAAAGCCGTATCGCTCACGAAAGATTGTGCGTCTAAAGGCGTCGGAGAGGAAGGGAAAAGGGAAACGAAAATCACGCAGTCAAGCTCGCACGCTCTTTCGTGAAGATGCTCGGAAGGAAGGGGAAGCACGCGGGTTTAGAGGTTTTATTTTAGCGAATTTTCGAAGAAAATGAAGCTACTGAAATGGCTTCAAAATTTAAATTGTGCAAATTGTTGACATTTCTTCATGGAAGTTTCTTCATGGAAATCCGTTTTAGACGATTCTTAAACGATTCCTGAAATTGAACACATTTTTATAAGTATACATATATTTATGTATTTATATATGTGTCATTCCAGACGATATTATCCGACTGAGGAATCGAGATAAGAAACCCAAAAATTTTTTAAATTTACAATTATATCAAAAGAAAGGATGAGTTCGTTAGCCAGAATTTTTGGAGTACTCCAAGGGTTCAAATTTTGAAAATGTAGAGTCAAAAATCGCTTAAAAACGCGTTTTTCGAGGTTGTTTGTGTAAATTACCATCTTAAACATAGGAACGTATGGTATATTCGGAATCAGCGTGAAATTTCCTATAAGAATCACTCACCAAATCGGTTAAAAATTCGCTCATCAACTCATGCTGCATGAATGGAACTTGTTTGATATAGAAAGTTACGATCTAAAACTCACTGTTTGCTTCACTTCGAGTACTTTCTTGACCGGACGAATGCCCCATTTCGCTACGTGGTCCACGAATGCCTGGATCTCTGCCGGTGACACCTTCTGTAAGGAAAACGAAGTAGCCGCAGTTATGCACTTTAGAAAACTGACTCACTGATGGTTCGTTTACTAACGACTAACAAGGGTTTAAACCCACTCAGATGTGTATTTTGTGATTCTGATAGGACGCCGATTCAATACCAAAAGATTAGACAGCATTTAACCCACGTAACCACTTAAAATTTCATCGAAATTGTTTGAAAATTATGGAAATTATGCGTGTAGGGAGGACTAAAACGTAGT
Organism: Lygus lineolaris; assembly: GCA_030264115.1. Lineage (NCBI taxonomy): Eukaryota > Metazoa > Arthropoda > Insecta > Hemiptera > Miridae > Lygus > Lygus lineolaris. The sequence continues at coordinate 5,087,532 of JAEMON010000004.1, read as the reverse complement.
AAATTGCATGTAGGCATTCTGATTCAGTCGGAAACGAGTTTTTCAACTCCCGAAAGCGATTATAATAAGGCTTCTGCTTTCTTGATAGACGAGGAAACACAATGGAATACTTACCACGTCAGCCGGTGTTTCTTCTGAGTAGCTGATAGCAACCAGCCCCAACAACAAGATTGTTACTCCGGACAGCATGTTTGACCACATCCTACGGAAATGAGGAGTACCCATCATTCGAACTTTAACTGGACCATTCGCTTTTGAAGCTTGTTTTAGTAGGTTTCATAATACTATGAAAGTATCTCAAAATAATGGTATTCCCTTTCATAAAGGCAGGAGTCCTTTTACATTTCACGTGGCGATATAACTGAAATTTGAGATATTGTAATTATGCGGTGAGGAAATCGTAACAGAGGGCAGAAATTATACAGAATCCCGTTGCCCGCATCCTATTCAATTCAAAGGCGGTACTCAGCAGGTGGCAAATTTATTAGGGATGGTGATAAGTGGCAACATGAGCTGGCAACCTCACATCTCTAACCTAGAAAAAATTTCCTCCTTCGAAAGCTTTCGTCCACCGTGTCCAGAGAAGTCCTTCGAACTGCTTACTTCGGTTTTTTTGAGGCAAGAGTGTGCTATGCGATTCTGCTGTGGGCAACTCGCCGTCTGCTTCAGACATTTTTAAATTGCAAAAGGCGGCAGTGAGGATACTTGAGGGAGTGGGCCATGGCGAATCTTGCAGGAAAATTTTCTCATCGCTTCGTATTTTAACCCTGTATGCGCGTTATGCTCTCGTAAGTTTGGTCCACATACGTGCAAACGTCGAGCGATATGGCAAGAGAGCCCATCAGCATGACACTCGCCAGAAGCATCTGCTAAAAGCCGAACTATACATCGTCTCACGGCAACTCAGCGTCATAATGTAGATTACACGGCAACGAAGATCTTCAACTCTATTCCTGACAGCATTCGTTCTCTTCCGCTACCCACATTCAAGAAGTTCCCTCTCGGTGGCAGCAATATACCTACTCAATGGATGAGTTTTTCAAAATGAACTTTATCAGCGGACAGCTGTTAGCTACGCACATGTATTACATTTTCTATACAAATTCATGACGATGTAATGCCTATTTTTGGCGGTTTACTAATAAAGTATTTTATTATTATTATCATTAATGAAATTTTTTATAAATATGTAAGAATAAAAAAAAAATAATAAATTCATTCTATTGGTTTGAACTATTTTTTGTGTGGGTAAAATAGTTGAATCTCCTGAATTTACCCCACCCATAGTTCTATCTGACAATGGCTTACTTAGGTAAGTAATTCAATAAACCACAACCACCACCAATGCCTTAGATATCAAAACAGTTTGTTATCACTTTTTTTTTAGGGCGGAATTTATATACGGTCCTCGAGTTTGAAGGAGACCTTGTGTTGGTCTCCTCGAAATTTGGAATAAGGATTTTGGAATCATTGAAACCCATCTCAGTGTCTCCTAGAAACTCGAGGACCTTAAATGAATCCCGCCCTTAGTGAGTAATGTAAGTTTGTACCTACTTGAAGATGGGATGAAGTATTCCCGAAAAGTACTTCGTAAAATGAAAACATTTGTGTTAATGTAAAGGTACCTAATATTTTTTGAAAAAAAAAAAAAAAAAAACATATATACCTACTTGATCTCTATTATGGATTATCACAATCGCGTGATACGCTGAATCAATAGACCATTTCCAGGACGCTAGCGTTGCTTTTGGCGTTAAGCGCAAATAACCCCTCCACGTCAGGTTACTGGGCTTGTTTATCGGTCTAGTGTCTAGTCCCAGTTGCTGTATGTCATGATGACATTTTCACGTCATGTTCGTATTTCGTGAGCAGAAAAATTACTAATATCTTCAACTATTTTCGTGATTGTACCAAAATAGTTGTGCGTGTGCCATTTAAAACAATTACCAGAGTTAAAGGCCAGATTAAGGTGGACGTCTCAGGTGCCCAAATTGTTGCATGCTGAGCTGAACGTGAACTCCGTCAATGCAAAAATTACCACCTTACATATGTATGGTAACTATATCCCAATTCAACAAAATATTCCCTACACGAATGACCCAACAAACATTAAAAATGAATTTTCATAGTTCGGTAATCATTAAAAATCGGTTGAAATGGTTCTTTGAAATTTCACTCCTCAATGCTCCATGTCTGCAACTTTAGTCCCCATGGAGTAATATTTGGTAACAAAGAGGATGTCAGTATACTTCCCTCCGCCAAGTATAGGGTTAATGGGCAAAAAATAACAAGTACAGAAATCCGATAGAATTTCATCGTTGGAGCGTATCTCATTTGACTAACTTTCGAATCAGAATCCCAATTATGTACCATTACCGCATCGCAATTACGAAAATGTCAACAAAATCAAACGAAGCAGCAGAGGGAAATAACACGGAATTACGGAATAATCATCGTTCATTCATCCCTTGTCCCGTCAAGTTGACTCACTATTGTTTATGTTTAAGGCGCCAAGGACCCATGTAATTCAGTTTTTCACATTTTTCTCAGCCAATTTTCGTCCGCTTTTGATGCGGTTTGCGGCATTCTTCTTGTCATTCAATACTCTAGAGAGAGCATCTATGTATAATTTTAAATTCGTAATTTTGAATTTTTCACGTCCTTTTTTAAAAGTCCAATTGGCATAAAGGCACATAGACTCCTTAGAAAATAAAAAAATAGGAAGAATTCCGCCAAGCGCTTCAAAATCCTTTGGAAATTGGTCGAGAAAAATGTAAAAAACTGTACAACGCTAAAATGGTTAGGGGAGGGGGTAGGGGGGAGGTTATCCGTATTTTAAACTTATTGGTGCTAAGTAGTTGATGTAGTTTTCGGAAAGAGAATTACTTCAGTTCCACGCAAAATTTTAATAATCACAATATATTTCAGCTATTACGCCATCTTCAGGTTTAGTTTAGGTACTCCTCAATACATCACACCACTTCTGACTAACTAACTAACATATGCCTAAACTGAACTGACTAGTTAGCTTGACTTTGAAAAAAAAAACCAACAAAAACCACAAGCAGACAATCAACAGAACTCAATAGGTACTAATAATTCAGTACTCTAGATAAAATACAACAAGGGTGTTTTGTGCATTGTCGGTGTCGGTTGTTGTATTTTATCTAGAGTACTGAATTATTAGTACCTATTGAGTTCTGTTGATTGTCTGCTTGTGGTTTTTGATTCAAAGTCAAGCTAACTAGTCAGTTCAGTTTAGTCATATGTTAGTTAGTTAGTCAGAAGTGGTGTGATGTATTGAGGAGTACCTAAACTAAACCTGAAGATGGCGTAATAGCTGAAATATATTGTGATTATTAAAATTTTGCGTGGAACTGAAGTAATTCTCCTTCCGAAAACTACATCAATAAAAACTACGAAATAAAAAAGGAAAAACTAATCAAACTCCTAAGTAGTAATAATGTTATAGTAAGAGTTCTTATAAACCCTTCGGTAGCAGAGATTTAGGTATTTTTGAGGACATTTTGGGCTCCATGTCTTGCCCCCTGGTCTGAGCCTTATCCTCACGCCCAGCAACCTGACTCTGGGTAGGTAACCTCACTCAGCCTACCCACCCGGCTGAAAAAGGTCTAGGTATTGATGGCTCTAAGCCTCATTTCCACCTGTTCGGAGAGGTGTTGCTTTTTTATCTTTCTTTTCTGTCACTCTAAATGAAGCGTTGCAAATCGTTTATTCAGGCGGAAACGTCTTCACGGCTTCCGAGGTGAACTTGATCCGGCAATCTCGGATGTCAAATCGGGGCAGAAATAACACTCTCGGAGGTGGTCCGCTCACCGGGAAATCGATTTCTACCTGGCATATTTTTTTGTAAAAATATTATTTTTCAAAAATTATTATCTGTGTAATCTACCCATTGTACCTATCGGAGAACAGTTAGGAATACTGAAACTACCATTATAGTTACCATTACTTAGTTAGAATGCATTCTATTGTTCACCTCCAATTTCCAAAGTTGTATTCATATTTAAAACTAATTTGCCTCATTGATTTAATGATAAGTAGAAGGCACTTACAAGATATATTATAAGAATATGCAGAATACAGAAAACCTGTACCTGCCATCTACATATAAGAATTCAATGTACAAACTGCTGCATTATTCCTAAGGCTGAAGTAACTAGTGTAAAGAGTACCTACCATGGAAGAAGGAGATGTGAAACTGACCTAATCATGAGATATATATCTCAATATCTCAACCCACCTTGATAAAATAAATACAAAGTTCCATTCATGCAGCATGAGTTGATGAGCGAATTTTCAAAGAATGAATTTACCCGATTTGGTGGGTGATTCTTATAGGAAATTTCACGCTGATTCCGAAAATACCATTTATGTTCCTATGTTTAAGATAGTAGTTTACACCAAAAACCTCAAAGAACACGCTTTTTAGCGATTTGTGAAACTAAATTTTCAAAATTTGACCCCTTGGAGTACTCCAACAATTCTGGCCAACGAACTCATCCTTGCTTTTGATATTATTGACATTTTAAATTGTTTTTGTATTTTTTATCTCGATCCCTTCGGCAGATACCGTCTGGAATTACATTTAAACGAATAAATATATAAATATATTAAAATTTTTCCGGAATTTTAGTTCGATTCCTCGGTCAGATATCGTCTGGAATGACACATTAGAATATATAATACCATATGAAAAAGTGTTAAATTTCAGGAATCGTTTTAGAATGGTCTGAAACGGATTCCTATGAAGAAAATTTTCAAAAATTTGCATTACAAAAATGTTGAAGCCATTGCAATAGCTTCATTTTTTCCGAAAGTTCGCTAAAACAATCCTGATGAGCCCCCACACCCATTACACAAATAAGAATTTAGCCTCCTGGAGCGAAAGCTCTAGAAGGAATAAGAAGTTACATTCATGCTGTATGAGTTGGTGAGCGAATTTTCAAAGAATAATTCTAACCGATTCGGTGGGTGATCCTTACCTATAGGAAATTTCACGCTGATTCCGAATATACCATAATATGTTCCCATGTTTAAGATGGGAATTTACACCAAAAACCTCAAAAAACTCGTTTTTTTTTTAGCGATTTTTGACTCCAAAATTTGACCCCTTGAAGTACTCCAAAAATTCTGGCCAACAAACTCATCCTTTCTTTTGATATTATTGACATTTTAATTTTTTTTGGATTTTTTATCTCGAACTCTCGGGCAGATATTGTTTGGAGTGACACATATAATATATAAATATGTACATATAAAAAAAAATGTTAAATTTCAGGAATCGTTTTAGAATGGTCTGAAACGGATTTCCATGGAAAAAATTTTCAAAAATTTGCATTATTTAAATTTTGAAGCCATTGCAATAGCTTCATTTTCTCCGAAAATTCGCTGAAACCATTATACGAGGACAACCGCATTTCCTCACCCTACCCCCACCCTTCGAATTGAATAACAGGTACCTAACTGCTGCCGAAAATATAAAACAGTGACGATGGAGAAACTGGGACGAAGACATGAGCATTTTCTCGCTTAGTAGCTGGTTGGCCCCGAAATTCCCCAGGTGAGGTAAATCGTCATGCATTTTGAATGTTTTTCAAATTTTGACTTTTAGTTATTGAAGAGATTTCGGCTGTGATTGATTGAAAATGCATTTTTCCAAGTTTAAATTTTGATAAATTCAACGACTGACAATATTGGCATGATTTCGAAAGAAGGTGGTTCATCTCTACCCGTACTCTACTCTTACCGTACTCTAATACTTATCTACTTTGCGTGCATGGAGAGAAACCATACCTGTTTATCATAATTATGTTCTATAAAGTCTCTGACGAGGCTAATATGAATATTAAATATAGGATTGTTCCAACAGCAGTTCGTTTTCAGGCCGAATATTTGACGCTCACTCTTGGCGAAAATATTCAGCCTCTTTTCCAAACGGGTTGTGATCAAGTATCAAGTTCATTCACTGATAAGAAGTAAGAACAGGAATCTTGTTCCTACTACCTGGTCGAATTCCGGAGTTCACGAATGTTATCTCTTCATTGTGGTTAGCTGGAATATAGCTCTGAACTCTTCTGAACTTTTGATCTGAACTTTTTAGTAGGAAGAAACCTTATTATTATAAATATAATTATTGAAGAAGCCAGTTACCTCTCCAGTGAAGATGTGATAACAGTTATTTAGAGTCTTCACCCTCACCTTGAACAACTCACAACTTTCAACCCACGTTGAAGGATTTTTGTACTGGAGAATCTGGTTGACTTTGATTCGAGTTGCAGCATAGACCTTGCAGTGCTGAGAGATCTGTGAGTTAGTGATAGCAAGCAATCAACCGCAATCGCTCCCACAATAGCCTCCCTTTCACCGAGACACAATAGAAGTTCAAAAGGATCTCAAACACGCTTCTGTGCCATTCAAGTTATCATCGGTTTCCTCATCCTCTACAGACCAATGGTATCAAGTTCAATTTTCCTTTTTTCCAGTACGCACCCATTACTCTTCCCTAGTTGAAGCTTCAATCTAACGCTGGTTCCTGCATGATAACCTTTGCGTGTTTATTGACTATTTCCCAGTACTGATGGCCCCGATTAGGTATCCATTAGGTCATCGAAACATTGGTCGGGGTGCTAGCACGTACTACGAAAATGCACAATTTTACTAGAAAAATCCATTTCCCATCAATCAAAATTGATCAGGAGAGTAACCATTTGATTCATCGTGAAAAGTTACGAAGAAAACGATACCTATCTCTTATCCATGGTCAAATAGAGACACATCCAAACACTTGATTTCCTTAAAAAAAAAATTACGCTCAAAGAGAGGAAATTCGTTAGAACGCGGAAAATTATTGTTTTCATGATGGCTACACTGTTCTCGAAGTTTGGCGTGCGTCGGATGGGTTGTTGTGGCTGAGCAGCGTCCAGTTGTCATTGACAACTTGTCAACAACCCCTCGTTTTGCCGGTTTGGGCTCCGTAGCTCCGTACATCGGGATTTCCTATACCTATAGCGACCCGGTTTTCCTTGGATACTCGTAGTATTGGACGATTTCGAAGCTGTTAAATATGGGCTTTTTCATGATTCATCGCTTTCTCCGTTTTGTTTTCATGATTTGAATCAAAAGGTGAATGTATTCTCCAAGTCATTTCCTTGTACCTTGGTCAACTAGCTGGGGTTGCTCGAGGTACAATCAATGCTGCCCAAGGTACAATCTTGATTCAAAAAACCACCATTTACAAAAAAAGTAATGATTCATCAACCTTCAGAGATTCCTCAAAATTTCCGGGATATCTTGAAAGCCAACGAGTTAGAGCATTGATATACCTTTAAAAAATGGGGAGAAAAAATCACGTGGACTGCTTCAAATCTAGCTATGAGGAAAAACTGCCCAAGGTACGATCAATGCTGCCCAAGGTACAACACAAGATTGACAGAAGATTGTACCTTGGGCAAAAAACCACCTTAAAGTAATGATGCATCAACCTTCATACATTATTCAAAATTTCTGGTATATTCTGAAAGACAACAAGTTAAAGCACTGATATACCTTTAAAAAATGGGGGAAAAAAATCACGTGGACTGCTTCAAATCTAGCTATGAGGAGAACTGGCCAAGGTACAATCAATGCTGCCCAAGGTACAACACAAGATTGTACCTTGGGCAAAAAACCACAGTTTACAAAAAAACGTAATGATTCATTAACCTTCAGACATTATTCAAAATTTCTGGTACATTCTGAAAGCCAACGAGTTAGAGCATTGATAAACCTTTAAAAAATGGGGGGGAAATGACGTACACTGCTTCAAATCTAGCTATGAGGAAAAACTGCCCAAGGTACAATCAATGCTTCCCAAGGTACAACACAAGATTGACAGAAGATTGTACCTTGGGCAAAAAACCACCTTGAAGTAATGATTCATCAACCTTCAGACCTTATTCAAAATTTCGGGTATATTCTGAAAGCCAACGAGTTAGAGCATTGATATACCTTTAAAAACGCTGCAAATTATTATACAACGGTTTATTATTTAATGTATAGATCGCCCACCTACAAACATCCTATTGACATAAAATAC
>JAEMON010000004.1:5054036-5069533 GCA_030264115.1 Lygus lineolaris | reverse complement strand
AAGCTATACTGCCCACCCAACTTGGCAGACGTTTTTTGGACTTTATCTTCAAGATCTATGGGACATAAAGACATTTAATATAAATCTTCAATTTTTTCTGTTCTCTATAACTGGGGGGAGGCACTCTTAAGTCAAAAGCCCCTGCTGCGCTCCTAGCGGTCACCACATGAAAATAAAATTCGACACACGTCGAATCGACGAAGAAGTACCCATCTAGGTTTACTGTTACAAACTAAGAGGACCCACTAGGCATAATAATTGAATTTTAAAGAAGTAGCCAAATAAATATTTAGATGAAATAATGATGACCTGTAGCGCGATGCTGATGATAATCAGTGTCAAGGTGAGGTAGAACGTGGTGGCGTTCCGTTGAAACTCGATGAGGTACCTCAGTTGGTTGGCGTTGGCTGTGATCAAAGCGATGTCCATCATCCCTTGAGCCACCGTCTTTTTGGCAGCGTACGTCGAGTACTGAAGCATCGACCTTCTAGGGTCTGCCAGTTCAGCTTCCATCGGTCTTCAACAGAAAACAAACAACTAGGTAGAGGTTACCCACACACATTTACCTACCCACTCTAGAACCTATAAATACCTACATAAATACGAGTACGTCTATGGTTAGTGTGACTTGAGGGTGAAGTTATTAACTTGGTTTTTTTCATATTTGTTGTTGTGCTGAGCGCTTTCGACAATCATTTGTCCTCTCCAGAGCCTTCGTTAAAAATGGTGATGTACGATGTTTATTATCTAATGGGCTTAGTGAGAGCAACACTCCCATAATTTGCCATCTTTTACTCAGCGTAAGCAACCCCCAAAGAGTGACAGGAGTAAAACTGGTCGATCCCCAGGCAGGCAACCCCCCTCCACACACACAAAACTATGAAAATAACATAAATATTGAAAAAACCTGACACCAAAGAGCTGACATCAGTATTAAACTACAGCAAATGTGACACTGAAAAACATGGTGGCAAACAAAACCGAAGAAACTATACAGATTATAAACAGGGAGAGATCGTGGAGTTGTAGAGCTGGTACCTACGTGTAGGTACACCACCAATTTATTGTGCTAACATCAACGTACTAACAAAGTCACCAAATCATCGGAATCAATACTAACTGGAAGGCTAACAAAAGCCTCTGGAAAGCTCTGATGAGGACGCATGATTGTCGAAAACGCTCAGCACAATAATAAATTTGGTACTTTCGCATTATACGGGCGCCACTACATTTTTAGGATTTTTGGTACCGGAAATCAATTAAAAAAACACATATTTATACAAAACACACTTTAATATATATAACCTAACTAATAACCTAAATAATATAACCTATAATATAACCTAAATAATAACCTAACCTAACCGCCGCAGCGCGCTGTATATAAGTGGCGCCCGTATAATGCGAAAGTACCATAAATTTTTCAATATTTATGTTATTTTCACAGTTTTACTCCTGTCACTCTCTGGGAGTTGTTTACTCTGAGTAAAAGATGACAAGTTATGGGAGGGTAATTCTCTTCCGGGCAAAGAAAAATAAGGAATACCATATTCCTATGAAAATAAAATCTCTACTCAGGCAGTAGGCGAGAGTTGACATATAGGTACTGCGAAAGTGATAAAATTAAACAAAGGTAGGTAAGTATTTAATAGCTCCATTGGACAGAATGCTATGAGACGTGGAACAGATAAAGTGCCAACAATTACTTCTTCCTTTACTACCCGATTAAATCTACCTTCCTAGTTTTTTAGGTTTTACTGCCCTTTCACTTCGTGCTTCACTAAAAATAGTGACAGCTAACGATCAGGCAGTAATTTTCTTTGCTCACGCGAGCTACTGAAGTTTCGATTTGAGTTACCTACTTCTACGATTTGCCCAATCGGTTAATAATTGACGCTAAGTAGGTAAACCTATCCTCCGGATTCAGTATCATCCCTAATAAGAAACCCGTGATAACTAGATTAGAACAAGTCCAGCTTTATTAATAGTTGCGTGTAACATATATTTTTTTGGAAACGTTTTTGAGAATTTAAATACGAGGTGTTTTAAGTAGTCCCTTTAGCAAGCCTAGGTACGTACTCTACCCATACCGGATCAGTAGGGATGCAAAATCGATGGCCAACAATCGATATTGAAAATCGTTTCTCAATCGAAAGCTTATAATCGATAGCACCAATTAATCGGGTGAAAAAAAATCGATTTTTCAAGAAACTTATTTATTTATTTTTTTTTTAATATTACGTAGGCTGTGACCATAACTTCACTCACCCAATTTCAGTTGAAGGGGAAATGGGCGTCTTGTCGTTATATTCTGGCTCAACCGTGTCCCATTTCTTCAGCTTCTTGCCTCCCACATCCATGTTGCTTACAAGGCCTTGAAAAATCAGAACTTTGTTAATTTATAAGGAAAGTAAATCTCACTGGGAGTTTCTCACTAATTTTCTTAGTCCCTATAGGAATTTATCTATCTATTTTGGACAAATTTCGAAAACGTTCTTAACACTGTGAGTGCCTGCCTTGTCTAGTATTTCCCCTAATACTTGATCAAAAACTTAAGTTTCTGTAGGAGCTTCCCCTAGAGTGCCAATATAAGTAGAAATTAAAACTCTAGAAATTTAAAATCATTTGGGAGTCAGTCCCTAACTATTCACCGATTTCAAGCAAAATAGGTTCGTTAGACCGTGAGTAATTGATGTTAGGAGGCAGTTAACGTTTGCGCATGCGTAGTGACTACTAATTGACCAATTACAATTCAATTCAAAAGGACCATCTATAGGGCATAACCAGCACGATCCCTGAAAATGTCCCTAATTTTGTCAATCAAAAATCAAAATAAAAAATCAATCGAAAACAAAAATCATTGTTGTCAAATGCAAGTTGAAATTTTGATTTTGGAGGAAACAAGTATTTTGTCTTCCAAAAGTGAACACAATACTTCCTGTGTCTCGGTAGACTAGGAGCGAGACCGCAGTGGTCAGAAATGGCCATTTTCCGGCTAACAATAAGCTCCACTCCAAATAAATAGGAAATTGTACGATGATTCCTAATATACCCCCTGTTTTTGTACCTGATCTGGCTAATTAGCACCGCCAACATCAATAAACCTAGAGGATGCACATTTTTTGAACATTGGAACGGGCCACAAAATTGTATAATAATAATAATCTTTATTCCGGAAACCTTTACATAAGGTATGGATACGTCAATAATTTATACATGATTTAGTAGAGGTAGACACAAATAATAATCAGTGATTTGTATTTGCATTCACTATTTGTATTTGTATCAAAGAAAACCTGATCGTTCTGCGTCGAATGAGACCCAACGCTTGCTCGCCAGCACAAAAATTTTCACGAAAAACATCCAAAGCCACTGTGTTGGTGAGCTGGCGTAGGTCTCATTCGACGTAGAATTCTCAGGTCTTCAACTTTTCATTTATGCAAACACAATTTTGGGCGCTTCCAATGGTCAAAAAGTGCAATTTATAGCTGCAATTTCCTATTTATTTGACTGAAGTGGAGCTTAGTTTTTGAAGCCGTTAGAAGAGTGCACATCAGCAGGGCTACTACGGAACTGGAAAACCTGGAAAAGTCAGGGGGAAAAAGTGGTCAGGGAAAACCTGGAAAAATCAGGAGAAAATGGAAAATCTTCTGGACTTTTTCGCAAAATACGGGCTACAATTTTATTAGCCCTTGGTGAGACTAATGCTTCGAATACCTACAAGGTTTCTAAATTTTAATAAATGCGTTTTAACATTTTTCGATATTTTATCTACACTACAGAATTGATCATCTGCATTTCTGAAATTTAAAAGTTACAAGTCTGTTTCAGGCATTTATCAATACAAAATCAAAGTCCTTCCTCACTACTGACGATATCTGACCTGAAATCTATCTAAAAAATCAAAACAAATTCTAAAATGTCAATAATAACTGGAGAAAGGATGAGTTCGTTGGCCAGAATTTACCCGGAGTAAGGGTTGAAATTCTGAAAATTAAGGGTAAAAAAAGTGTTTTTGAGGTTTTTGGTGTAAATTACCATCCTAAAATTTAAGATAGTGGTTTAATAAATTTAAAATAGTGGTATATTTGAAATCAGAGCGAAATTTCCTATAAGAACCACCCATTAAATCGGTTGAAATAATTCTTTGAAAATTCGCTCATCTACTCATGCAGCATGAATGGAACTTTTTACGTTTCAGAGCGTGCTGAAACATTTTGGTTCCGTGTCGGTCTGTGGTCAATTCCTTGTCCCAAGCAAAACTATATGAATTTATGGTCCGATTTTGATGGCATTTTTCAGGAATTGTGCGGGTTAGCCCCATGACAGTCCCCAAATGATTCCATCGCCGTCGGACCACTAAAAGCGTGTACGCTTGCGCAAACGTGAAATTCGAAGATTCCTGAAACTACAATTCCTCAGTTCCTGGGCTTATTTCGCTCAAATTCGGAGTAGGTACAGTTGGGGACTGACCTTAAGACAATTACCTTTTAATTTTGTCACGACTGGATCAGTAATAGCTACAGAGCATGCGCAAACTTTAAATGTGTTTCCATAGCCATCATTCTACAACTACTCCACCTATTTTGGTGAAATTTTCAGGGATTGCATGGGCTTACTATTGTTTGAGGGAGGGAGCTTCTGAAACGCATAGGAAAAGGTCAGGCAAAAATCACATTTGCGGCCTGGAAAACCTGGAAAAGTCAGGGAATTACGGAATTTTGTTTCCGTGGCAACCCTGAAAAATTTTTGACTTTTCGATTTTCGAAGAAAAAAAAACATTCATGCAGCATGAGTTGATGAGCGAATTTTCAAAGAATAGTTTTAACCGATTTGGTGGGTGATTCTTACAGTAAATTTCACGCTTATTCTGACTATACCATATGTTCCGATGCTTAAGATTGTAATTTACACAAAAAAACCCCAAACAACTTTTTTGTTTAGCGGTTTTTGACTCTGAATTTTCAAAATTTAAATTCTGTCCAACGAACTTAACCTTTCTTATGATATGATTGACATTTTGAAATTTTTTCAGATTTTTAGCTCGATTCCTGGGTCAGACACCGTCTGGAATGACACATACCATATATACCTACATAAAAAGTGTTAAATTTCAGGAATCGTTTTAGAATGGTCTGAAACGGATTTCCATGGAGAAATTTTGCATAATTTAAATTTTTAAGCCATTGCAATAGCTTCATTCTCTTCGAAAATTCGCTAAAATTGACCATTTTGAAGGTTAAGAGCTACGAGGTTCATCATTTTTGTTGATTTTTCATGGGATGATGTGGTTACCTTTGCACAATCTCAGGTATCTTGAGGTCTCGAGTTCCTTCTGCTGATTCGGACTGAAGGGCGGTCGTAGAGTCGTAGTGGAGTCGTGGGGGCTGCCATGCGCGTCTCGACCTCCTCGTGCGTGTTGGTCTGTTCTTTTTGCATACGAAATGCATTAACGTCACGACAGATTCCTGTTATTTCTCCGAGTAACAAGTGGAGGATCATCTCAATTACAGGCAGAAAAAGAATATCAATGAGAGACGCCAAGTTTTTTCGTGCAATCCCTAAATTAGTCGACCGCTTTCGTGTTCAAACACACGATGAATTAGCCTAATGGCTATGAGGAAGACCTTACGGAAGATCTGTTTTTCGGATTACGATCGAATGTTTTCAGAATATTTATTATTTACCTACCCCATCATCAAGGTGGTATAGGTAGGCATCTTCCGTGATTTCACTTCCTACGTACTCAGATGTCTTGGCATTCGACTTCAAGGGTATTCCACAAGGATTTTGAGATCGAAAAATCTCACGTAAATTCCGCAGGGATGGGTATCGATTATTCAGCAAATAAATAAATGAAACTTACCGTCATGTGCAAACTCTCACATTTTTACTCTATTTTGCTTCCTCACTACCCAAGGTAGGAAGATAGGTATGTATTCATTGGTTGCTGCTGGATGGGCACAGCAGTAGAGTCCTCAAAAATCATGAAGTACCATTATGATTATTACGAAACCATCATTGTAATGCTGTAAATTTTTTTTCTTCAAATAAACAATGTTAAGATATGAACAAAAAATTTTTTCCTCCAAAATCAAAATTTTCACTTGCTTTTTACGTATATTTATACAAGGAAGGATCATTCATATTCATTTCAAACCCGAAATAAGCGGTTTTTGAATGATTAGGTCATTTTTAGTACTGTGGGTCGCACACGACCCAGGGGTGTCTTATGCGCCAAGAATTCGAAGGGTGTCGGAGGAGGGTTAATATAGAATTAACGTAAAATGTGGAAACGAAAAATCTTAAACCTGCGACTAATCGGCATGTTAGCGTCCAAGTTGCGCAACACCTCTGCAACAAAGAATGAAAATCCAACCCATTTTATAAATATCCTACTGGTGCCTACTGCCCAGCCCACAGCCTAGACCTGCCTAGGCAACCGAGGTCTTCACCTGAAAGTTTGGGACCAACTTACAGGGCGGGGAATCCCTTTAAGTGCCTCATAAACCTGCCAACCGTTCATTTTCAGCTATAAATCTCCCGAGAGGCACAACCCCTCGGCGACCCACCGCTTTGATCACATCCAAAAGGGAGGGGGACCGCTTTTTAAAGACCCACATTTCTTCCCTGACCCTCGCCAGAGGTAACAATTGCTTCCAATTGATTTAAACCTCTTAGAAAAAAAACCTAACGGGCCTATCGGGGGAATTCCCAAAGAATGCGGTAAGAAGACTAAAAGGATAAGGATCTTGCGGATTTCGGTTAGAGCGAAGGCACCAGTTATTGGCCACCACCAGTTTTGGCCGCCTCGTTCTTTAAGTTCGTTTATTATTACACATATGTCTCTGATTTCGTTCCAAGTACTCTAGATAGTTAACCAAATTAATAAAGAAGGCTTTGGAGTAAAATGAGTTACAGTGTAACCATATTGAATTCTCACAGTTCAGTTTGAAGTGATCGTGTCGACGCATGTAGGTCGAAACCACCTGTTCCTTGTGAAAACGGTAAGAATTATCCAACGTCCAAGAATCATCCAATCATCCGAACAATCATCCAACGTGAATTACTAAAAATTGAAATGGAAATCACCTCAGACACATTGCAAGAGCACTTGAAGAATAACCTCCATATACCAACTGTTAAGGAACTATATAAATATGTGCAAGACAACAATATCGAAATATAGTCACTGCAATGTCCTCATTCCCAATCTCTTCCCATCATTCATTCCCATCATTTCCCATTGATAATTTAATAGCTACCCCTCCTCCATCTACTCCTCTCCAATCACTCCCTTCGTACATTGTCCTCTCCTTTCTACCCCTCCCTACAACCTCTCCTTGCCACTCACCCCAAGAACACCTATTCTCCTTTCAATCGTGCAATAAAATACTCAACGCAATCCCATGCTCTCATCCCACTACCTCATCTCAAAATTCCTGGTGACCA
This sequence comes from Lygus lineolaris, assembly GCA_030264115.1. Taxonomy (NCBI): domain Eukaryota; kingdom Metazoa; phylum Arthropoda; class Insecta; order Hemiptera; family Miridae; genus Lygus; species Lygus lineolaris. Next base: position 5,062,081 of record JAEMON010000004.1, on the reverse strand, counting down.
ACGAAGAAGATCACAGCAGATATCCTTGAAGACTCCCATCCAAGACCAGAACCTTCCATTATTTCAACCCTTCAACAAAAACCTCCTCAAACTACGCTCCTGAAGCACCTCCTCTCCACTCCGTCTACCCATCAAGAATCCCAAGACTCCGTTCCGTCATGAATTACAGGACTTATCTAATACTTATATATGTGCCTTAATTACTTGTATTCAGAACATTTGCCAAAACGAACTATGCTCCATCCTGGCTTGAAGCTCTGAGCAACATACTCCTCCCAAGAAAAGCAGACACACACGGTACGAATCTACCTCTCATTCGATGTAACGTGTTTCCACTTTGTTTTGGTCCTCCTATTCTGATATTTCCTTAATCTGCGATTATCTAGTAGTCCATTGGTGCCATAAAAATACAAAAAACTCTGGGCAATAATATTTGTGTGAATCTGGCTAATAATTCGGCCAATAACTAGTGAAAATTGACTTTTTCCAGTTGTTATGGATAAAAAATTGAAATACCACTTATTTGACAGAAACTACTAGTGAATCGCGATGTTGGAGTACTAAGCTTCCTATAAACCCCAAAGACAACAGGGATTTTAATGAAAACTACACATTTCCAACAAAATGGCACCAAAATTCCTTAACCGGCCAATAACTGGTGCCTTCACCCTACCATGTCTCAGAAATGTATCAGAAGTTTTCAATTCGCTCTGTACCAGTTTTACTTATGAATCTTGTTTACGTCGTTTGTTTCCCTCTCTTTGTTTCCCTGCAAGTAGTTTTGTGGGTACCGTAATAATGATAGAATAGAATTGGACAAAAACAATTTATTTTGACAACATTTTACACCACACACCATTTCACTGGCACTCCAGGTAATTCGCTAAAGTGAAAAATTTAGAATAATAGTGCGTATCATGCACAAGTAGTTAGTACGTAATTTATTTATTCTTTCTAAACAAAATAATTATTTTTTTCATATCATGACATTATCATGATTATATTATTAATAAATGGTCCTTTGATGAGTTTGGTTTCAACTTTTAGCACAAGGTAGGCGGACTTTCGTGAGATGACAAATTTCATCCTCCACAATCGAAATTTCCACTACCATTTTTCATGTTTTACACCTTTCTAAACGTATTTAGTTCATGAGGGTTGGTTGTCGTAGGCTGTAACCAGGGGTTTGAGTGGGGGTGAAGAAATGTTGGCTTCTTCCAGAAATTTGGTTCCGTATCTGTCTGTCATCCCTTCGAATCCTTGTAACACGCATAACTTCCACAGTTTTCGTCCGATTTTGATGAAATTTTTGGAGATACCTCAACCAAACGATGTACTTAGTAATTTAAAAAAATAAAATAATTAGGTATGTACTCCCTAACTTTGGTAGATGTTTTTAAAAACAACCAAGGTGTACCGAAAAAAACGCATTAGGTACAATGACACAAACATACAAGGAAAACAGTACTTATTGTGGAAAAAACCACTGTTACGCAGGGCAAGATATTTGCCAAGGGTGGTCTATGAAGTAGACATGCAATGAGTAAATTCCGAAAGCCTGTAAGTACTGGTCCATACAAGGAGGCCGATTCGTAAGGATTTCCTGTAACAAAATAAGACGGAGTAGGTGAATAAAATTCCAGTGTTTGTATTTATTTATTATCCACTTATTAGGTAGGAAGGTACCTTATTTTGTTGGATAAAATACTATTGCTCTAATTCAAATAAAGTAGGTAGTAAGTGAAATGAGAAATAGTTTTCTGGAATCAATATTAGCTCCATCTTTAAAAAAACGAAATATTAATGGAAAAACAAAATTTGGATGTTCCATTAGTTTAGACTATCCAAGTACATAAAAATGAATTTAGCTGAAAATATTTAGGCAGGTAGAGAGTTGGTAGGTACCTACGTACACCAACAGTATCCAGGACTAAAACAGTTCGAAATTGTGCATTCGAACCCACGAACTCGAACTCAAACTATGGAAAGTTCGGGTTCGAGTTCGAATTTGTCGGACTCCTCAGTTGGAGTTCGAGTTTGAGTTCGACAAGCATAGTTCTGGTTCGAGTTCGTCACGAACTGTTCGAGTTCGACTACAGGGTATGATTGAAGACAGGTTGGTCCATATAACGTGAACATCTCGTTTTTCAAGAAATAATTGGGTTATTCAATCATCAAAATGAAAAAAAATCCGCCAAGCTGGGTGGGCAGCAGTATAGATTCCTCACTTTTGTAACACCCACGTATAGAACCAATCTGTGAAAATTTCAGCGAAATTGGAAGAATAGTTCCAGAGTCATCCCTCTGACAACAAATTTCAAGTTTTCGCACACACAGTAGGTATTACTCGCCCAATCGTGACGAGATTCGTAGGTAATCGCCCTGTAGTCAGCCTCCAACTACCCTCCGAATTTGAGTGAAATCGGTATATCAGGAACTAAGAAATCGTAGTTTAAGGGAATTCTCGTTTGCGCATGTGCACAAGCTACCCTAGAGGATCGTCTTGGGTCTAACCCGCGCGATTCCTGAAAAATTAACGTAAATTGGTCGAGTAGTTCCGGAGTTATGTTTGTGACAACGAACTTGAACGCATGCGTAGTAGCTTGCTGATTCAATTGAGACAGATTCTCAGAAAATCGTCCGAATACTCTCCGAATTTGAGTAAAATTGGTTCATTAGGAACTGTGAAACCGGAGTTTCAGGTAATTTACGTTAGCGCATGCTCATCAGCTATCATTGGACCAACGGTAATAAAATTCATGGGAGACCGTTCAGGGCATCACCCGGACAATCCCTCAAAATATCGTCGAAATCGTTTATTTGGGTTTTTGTGGGTTATTTATTTACTGAGCTGATCTGATAGGCAGAACAACCACGCGATATCCACACTCTTCCAGACTTGTGGCATGGCTCCTTCTTGATTAACATAATAATTATGATACCTATCTTCAAGAAGGCCAAGGGTCACAACGCTGCACTCTCCTCAGAGGGACCAACATGGCTGTTCCCCCAACCGCACCAGCTCTTCAGTAGCACAAAACCACATCGTCCCTGCCTCACCCACAACCCTGTTATGCGGCTTATTATGACTATAGGTTAAATCAAGTTAATCAAGAAGGAGCCGTGTCACAAGTCCGGAAGAGTGTGGATATCGCGTGGTTGTTCTGCCTATCAGATCAGCTCAGAAATAAATAACCCACAAAAACCCAAATATCACCACTGCTGCTTGGAACTGACGGCAGGCCAAATAGGTGCATTTCCACCTAACTGCAGTTCCACCATCCTATCGTGATCATCGAAATCGGATCATAACTGCATATCATAGTTTTGCCTGAGACAAGGATGACCCCAGGCAGACCGGCAGACATAGAAAAACCTCTGTAAGCAGGTGGAAATGTTTCATTTTGAAGGACAAACATGCTTTCAATTCAATTTCTTGCACGATTGCGTAGCATGTACATTGCATCCCATCTTCGGTTGTGAGGAAGCAAAAATTGTGTGGTGGGGAATTCTAGAAAACTTACTACTCCTCCCTCTCCCCATTTCCTAGAATTCAACTTACCTTTGTACATGTATCTACCTACTACCTATATCATGAGAGGGTCTGTCCCTGGAATCGAGTGTTTGCTGTGGGATTGGACTTAGTATCCCACGAGGGATATCCATGGCAGTTGTATTAGAAGTAGGTATGTTCCAGGAAGGTCCCGAAGTGGCCTCAAGCAATGTTCTTGAAGGAACGAAATACTCGAACGAGTTCAATTATTTCACGCTGATCGTAGGTTTTATTTTAATCGAACTCGTTCGAAACATTTCTTGAAATAACATCGAAACCTTGCTCATACATCTTATAATAAGGTTCGCGAACAGTTCGCGAACTTTTATGGAAAGTTCATGAGTTCGAGAGTTCGAATGCACCCTTAATCGAAACCTTCTCCTCCCCATCTAATTCTGTAGCTTCATCCATGAGTGGATAGTCAAAAAACTCTTCGAATCAAGGCATTTTCTGTTAGGCTGGTGTGATGCACACAGTTACCCCAGATGAGGTATTAGTATAGGGTATTTCCACGTTAAGTAGAAGACTTCTTCTAGAAGACTTCTTGTAGAAGTCTTCAACTTACTGTGGGTATTTCTTTTGTTTTCTACTTACGTCGACTGCCGGCTGAGGCGGATTCTCATACCAGACTCTACCTCCAGGTGCCGTCGATCCTCGGCCGAACTCAGCTATTCCGAACCCAGCGAGGACTCCTCTGGCGTAGATGGGGTAGAACGGCGTCAATTGGTTACACTGAGCGAATTCGTTCACTCCAAAGAAATAGTGTTGACCCATTCCTGGATAGCAGTTTTGCCTGAAGAAGGGGCCGATAGACTTCTGATTCGAGGAGGGTTCTTGCACCTGGATATCGTAGAGCGTGTTGTTCAACACAACCCAAAGACCTTCCACCGTTTGTGAAGTGTCCTGTCGACCTGCGGTGGTCAATGTCCCTGAAATAATTATATTCGAATTGAGAAATTTTACCAGTTCAAAAACTTTGCAATACAACATCGTGAGTTATGGACAATTTCGAAGAGAGCAATAGGTGCGGGTTCAGCTCTCTTCTAAGTATAGGACGCTGTGATAGAACGAAATATCGAATCAAAACTAGGGGCGGGATTTATAGACGGTCCTCGAGTTTCAAGGAGACCTTGAGATGGCCTCCTCGAAATTTGGAATACGGATTCGTCGTAAGGAATCCTCGAAGACCTTCCGAAGGTCTCCTCGAAACTCGAGGACCGTCTATGAATCCCGCCCTACGTATTGCAGAAATATCGTCTGCCAAGTGGGTGGGCAGTTTTGACTTCCCACATATTAATATTTTATTAAGGGTAAAAATATATCGTCGGTCCCACTGCAACCGGCTAACTGATTTTCACCAACTTTTCAGGAGAGGCCAAAAACTTGTTTTGAATTTATTCTTCACCTAGATTTATTATACGTCCACTTCACCTTGTACCTGGCTCAAAAATAGTTCCTAAAGTGCATAATATGCACTTTAGTAACAATTTTCAATGTTTTCCATTGAATTTTAATGGAAAAAGGTTCAGATAGCTGCTGTTGTTTCACACTCTCATGTAGATAGCCAGTGTTGTTACTCTCACGATCCCGATTTCTGCCTTCTAGACAAGTGACAAGTGGCTAACAACAGTGGAAGACAAGAGTGGCTAACTACTAGCGGATTTTCAACCCTCCTTTTTGATAGATACCCATTACACGAATTATTTGAGGCGTTTAGTATCAAAACCGGATAACTCCACAAAACCAAATTTTACAGGAGAGGCAAAAGTTCGTTTAGGGCCACGTTAGATTCATTAACCAACACAACAGTTTGCACCACTGTTTCTCATGGTTTTAGTCCAGTTTCGAACCCAATATTTTGGGAGAACAAAGTTCTTTGGTCAAACTTGTGAAAAAACGAATTTTCGACATTTTGGAGTTATCCGGTTTTGATACTAAACGCCTCATTTCATAAGTCTTATTTTAAATAGGGAGGTAGATAGATAGATATTATTTCGTTCGTTTTATTATAAATAGGGAGGTAAGTACAAGCTTATCGAAATTTGTAATCGACATGGTCGGATAATGCGACGTAAATACTCCAATATTTTGGAAGACAGCATTTTTTCGACACGAACTCAAACAAATTTTGTTTGCAGCATAATAAGTAGGTACCACTTATGTACAGGTACCCATGACTTGAGTTCGGCAGGCTGAGACCATGAAGATGACATGACTGTCGAAATCGTAAATATACTAACCAGTTATGGGCGACTGAAGTCAATGATTAGATTTAAACCCAGTTCAACCAATAAAACTTCGATCCACTACAGAACAAGTAATATGAGTAAATAAATATGGCAAACTTATCGATTACAAATGAAGCTTACCAGGATTAGTGAAGTAGGCTCTCATGCTGTAGACAGGTATGTTGAAAATCACATTTTCTATAAATGATCCAACAGTACCGTAGTTATAGTAACTTTGGAAGGCCATGACATCTTGATATAGAAACTACAGTGAAACAATAACAGTTATTAATTAGTGCATAAAAGTAGGGAAGTAATTTATTATTTTATGTGCACCTATAAATGCAGACTTATTTAAGAATATTCGTTACAAATATATGCCGTAGCTACTACATTTTCCTCCAAGTTTTTGACAGTTTTATTTACTCACCGAAATTTGAATTCCGGCTATATTGCCCTTGAAGTCAAACATGAGGCAGACCCTAGGGTCGTTAGGGTAGCAATAAAACGTCAGTGGAAGACGTGAGTTCGATGGAACTTGTACGTAATTACTCATGAGAGGGCTGCTCGTGTTCCACGGAAGTTCGTAATATCCTTGAGAGGGGTTCGGTGAGAATCTTGCTGTTCGAATCAAAATAAAGATCGTGAATTTCAAGATGCAGGAGTTCGGACGAAAACTTACGAAGACCCTCTAAAGAAAATATTTGGATTTACCTTAAGTAACTATGTGCATATAATGGTAAGTAGGAAATTAACCCCTCACCCTACAAATTTGCCTTCTCTGACGCGATTCTGCCCGAAAGGTATCTCTTATCAATGTTTGCATCCAGAAGTAATTGGTAGGTGCCTACTTGATGCCGATCAAAGTTACGGCAATTCACCATGATAGGTTTGTTCCAACTAACTGCGGTGCCGGTGCAATTCCAATATTTTAGCTGCGTAGAACCTTCTGCGCACACTCATATCAACAAATTGTGGAAAAGAGTGTGCGCCTGTGCGTAGAAGGTGCTGTGCGGCTGAAATATTCGAATCCCTCCTGCACTCGCACTAATGGAACGGTCCTGATGTTGATTACCTATTTCTTATACAAATTAATTTATTCTAGCTCGTAAAAGGTTCTTAATATGACAATACTGGTCAGTATTTTGGTGGTTCGGCTACAAAAACCTAATCTGTTGGATTTATAGGTTGGTGATCTGTATGGTATGAGACTGTGCCAGTGTATCCGTGCGTGTGTATCCATCGATATCTTCATGAGGAAAACAACAAGCTGTAGCTAATCTAAAGTTGTCGATAGATTTTATTAAAAGCGTGCTATCGTACTAACCTCTTAAATCATTGAAACGCTGGACAGAAGACACTCCTGTAGAAAAATAGTAATAAATTCGTCAGTTTTCTTGAAATTTCAAATGTTGTGAAATGATAAGTTGTGTGATATGATGGGCATAGGTATGTACTATACCAATAGGTATGTTATTTATGATCACTATTTCTTACCGTAGATTGAATTCAGAACCACAGCGATAGCACATATTGACTTCAGCTGAAAACGAAAATTAGACTGTCATGAATTTTTAGTGAATAGAGAGGGACATGGAAGGATGAAATTTCTCCAACAGCAAAATTTCCCAACTTTCAAAGAAGTGAAAGCCAAGAATTTGGTTCCTACTATAATATGTTTATTTTCTTATACTTAGCTATCCAAAGATTGGCTGAATGCGTATGCCTTATAGGGTATGCACAAACAAAAATAAATTTTGGTCATTATAAAAATAATAATGAGAATCTCCACCTATAGCTCGACCGTGGAAGCCTTCTAAGTGCGCATGCGTCAGTTTTTCTACCCTCTCCACAATACCGACTTTCCCCTCAATTTAATGTGATAAATGGGTTGTCCTCTTTCATATTGGTTTTTTGATTTGTAATTTACTTTGATAAAAATGAGACAACAATATTATCAACGAATTAATTGTTTTAATCCAATATTCACGATGTTCATCCATGATCTCTCATGTTGGTAACACGTAACACGTTGGGATTAAAAGCAGGGCTGTTCCAAAACTTGTGGAAGATCGAACTTTTAGGCTCCTAACTGGAAAATCCAACATGGGATGACGAAAATATGACCTCAATGAGTTGGGAACTAAAACAAAATTCTAAAATTCGAACTAATTCTAACTTCTTTTATTTGTTTTATTTTGTTTAAAAAAAACTCAGAATTTCAGAGTAGGGGAAACTAGGGAGACTTGACCCCCAGGAGACTT
>JAEMON010000004.1:5031693-5046982 GCA_030264115.1 Lygus lineolaris | reverse complement strand
CGCTCACCAACTCATGCTGCATGAATGGAACTTTTGAAGTCAAAATGAGCATATTCTGGACGCATGTTTTACGATTTTTTGATAAAAATATAAGTTACCTAGGTAATCCTATTAATAATCGATTTGACATTCCTGTAGGTTTGGTCGGTCGGTTGGCCAAACTCGAAAATTAGTTGTCTGTTTTGTTCCCAAGTAGGTATTCTCAAGTTATGTTCAATAGGTGTCATTTTTGTGTAACAGTTCTTTGGTACCTCACTAACAATCTCAAGTAACCACCGTTTTCATTGTTCCACGTTTTCTCATGACCTCTTCTCCACTCCCAGTGGGTTGGGTACCAGTCCATCTTGGAAAGGAGAAAGAAAGCTCTAAGCTGAGCTGGACAAGTCAAGTTACAGTGATTATGGAGAGAATGGAGTGGAAGTGGAGTCGGAGAGTGTCCGTTAGGTCGAACCCAGTCCAGTCTGTTTTACTTCTTCCCTGTCAAGTCGTCTCTGCATGGTGGCGCTCTCCTGCGCCCTTTCGAGCAACTAGCTACTCGACCGCCCGTCACGAGGCGTTTCCGAGGATGTTTGTTGCATCGAATGGTTTGTTGAGGTGACATATTTGTGTGACTTCCTAGTCTGTGGGCACATGTATTTGGTGACCAGACCTGTAGGCCAGTCATATAGGAAGTACACTAAAAATGGATAAAATCGTAAACTAACGGGTAGTCTTGATTTTTTGGTGTTCTTATGTTTACCATCAGTAGCATGTACCCAAGTTTTCAGTTAACAAAATCGTCGGGAACTTTGCGTGCAGCTCGAAAAACCGCGAAATTTTTGCACTTGTTTTTGATATAATCTTCTGAACTAAGCGTTTTAACGAACATATTATTTTATGCTTACCTATTTTAAAGGAGGTAAAATTTGAAGAAAAAAAAATTGAGCACAACACGAGCTTTGTACGACTAACGGTTGTCAAGATACAGCCATTTGAAAATAGGCAATTTTTCCAAAAAAGTCAATTTCAAGTTTCGATCAATTTCGAAAGCAAATTACGGCCGAAATAATTATTCTACGGAGATATTCGTTTCGAGTGAAGTAGAAAATCCATTTAGCTCTCATTTGAACCCATGATGCAACATGAACATGAACAATTTTGGGGAGAATGGGATGAGCCCCATCTTTAATGAACAGGAAGATGATTGCAGGTAGAAACGCCTGCCAACTGGGTAGGCACAGTCCCACCCACTTCAATCATATCTACTTCCACTAGATACTGCTCACTATTAATTAATTCACAGTAGATGATTATTCTAAAATGTTTAGCGAAACGGACCATCAGATCGTGAGAAATCGCTGAGGCAAAATTCACGGTTAGCCCGACGGCAATGACTCGTGGAGGCTCACAAAACCACTGGAGATTTCATCAAAATCAGTGATCAATTAGTTTTGAAACTACAAGCGAGCGATCATGAGCTTTGCGATCATGATGATCACTTGTCGATTGATTTTTTTAATTTTTTTTATTTATTCATGAGGTAGGATTATTATTTCCGAGCATCAACGGAATCAATGATGTTGAATCCATTGTCGATTGATTTATTCTAGAACCATAAATGTTTATCAATTCATTCAGGGTATGCTGAGACCTCTTGTGATAATCCATACCTAATAGGGATCAAGTAGGGTTTTTGTTTTTCAAAAATATTACCTTTAGAGTATCACATTATTTATTTACGAAGCACTTTTCGGGACTACTTCATCCCATCATCAGGTATAAAACATACAATCACGATCATCATATAATCATCATGATTGTATGTTTTATACCTGATGATGGGATGAAGTAGTCCCGAAAAGTGATTCGTAAATAAATACTGTCATAATCTAAAGGTAATATTTTTTGAAAAACAAAAACATTTTTAGGTACTTGATCCATAAATGTTTAGTTTATACGCTATAAGCTAGGTTGTCCTAGTTACCAGTTATTCATCCCAAATACACAGTTTACCTATTATCATTTAATAATGATTAACAGGATGGTTTAATTTTTTTCGTTAAGTACGGAGAAAATATCGCACCTTCGAGTGTTAGGGATACCAGGTGATTGTGTTTGTTTGTATTTGATGTTAAGATGAAATGTTCGTTGTTACGCTTTGAAGTTGAAAGGCATAACATTAATCATTATTAAATGATCTGACTGTAGAACCGTAGGTCTACCTTTTGTCTTGATTCTGGGTGAATCAATCTAGAGGTTCTAACAAATTTAATGTAGTACCTATAGAAATACTTTCGAGCAACACTACTTAGTTGCCAATAATTGTATCCAGTTTCGGGAAATGTATTGTGGATTATTCACAACAAATTACCCGAAACTGGGTACTTTTACCGACCTAATAGTAAAATGTAGAACTCTTACACTTACAGTAAGGTACCATTCTAGAATCCTAGAAAAGTAAGGGAGAAAACTAGTTCTTATAAAATAAAACGCTGAATACACAGTTGGGAAGGAAGGTCATCGACTTCTTGGACAATAATTCTTGTACTTACTCCATATTCAGTGAGCCCTTCATTCAGTGACCTCACTGTAAACCGGTTATACCCTAGAAAGTTGAGAGCAGAAAAACCGTTTGAACCCACCTCTCCCTCAGACAAAGAGACACGCACCCCGACAGAAAGAGGCACAAAGAAGTAATTCATGCAGTAAACGAAGGGTGAAGAATTGGATACTCATAGAACGACTCACGACTCTCCTTTCATGAACGTTCCTCATGAACGATTTTAGTGTCAGTCATGTCGTATGGAGGCTGAAACTCGAAGTCAATCATTCGCACAATGAATGTCGCCGGAAGGTGACACAAATTTTGTGTTAGCCATAATACAGATTTTACTCCTAGAGTAGTTGTCGACGTGATTAAGTTATTGTAACCGACAAGTGGGCAGTAAATAACTTGGGATACTTATTGTTTTCTAGGTCTATGGTCTCTAAACCTGTCAGTAGATAGCAGGTATTGGCAATGACAGATACCCAGCTAGGTAGAATCAAAAAAGGAAAAGGTCACTACGCTATTTAGGGAGGGCCTACCTGTAGAATCAGTGCAAGGTAGTCCCTAAAAGCAGACGGCGTGTAATCGGACCCCATTATACCTTTTCTGTCCAAAAGAGGTAGGCAATTTACTTGTATCATGAACATAATATACCTAAATCTATTACATTAATGGTGAAATGTATTTTGGACATGTTGGATTTGACTAGAGATGCAAATCGATTTTCGATTGAATCGAAAAATCGATTTTCACCTCCTTGTTCCGATTTTTAGCCCTTAATCGCTTTTTTTTGTCTTCAAAAATCGATTGCCATTATTTTTGTAGGAAAAAAGACAATTTAATTTTAAATAAATAAAAGCCTACCGAATTTTGATAGCTAAAATACCTAATTACCAAATCATTCACAAAATTGTTTTAATTAAACAAATAAATTAAATATGTTTTTTGACAAATCGATTTTTTCACCCGATTAATTGGTGCAATCGATTTTAAGCTTTCGATTGAGAAACGATTTTCAAAATCGATTGTTGGCGACCGATTTTGCATCCCTAGATTTGACTTAAAAATGCTTTAATTACTGTCTGCTCCGTATTTGGGATGTCATGAGTAGGTACGTAGGTGTAGGTGCGACCTTGGAGGAACGTGGTGTGGTCGAAACCATCACGTCATCATTCTTCTCCCACGTGGAATACCACCGTCATTAGGTCACTAGAACTGCAGAGAAGAGAGAACTGATTCTACACTACTCTGCACTCAATGAAGGTATCTTTGCCGGGAACAAACCCTGATAAAGATACACGTTCTGTCAGCAGTGAGCGGCTAATGGATCCGTTTAGTTAGACAGGATGGAATTCCGCTTTTGAAGGCCTCACTCGTTGCAGGACTCGTAATGATCGCTTCGTGAGCAAGAACAAGGACGAAAGAACAGAATGAGTTCTCTGAAACGCAACCGTCATGCTCCTTTGAGGCTACTATGAAATCAGCAGAAATATTGTTGGAGACAATTGAAATACTTTAAGTAACAGAGCATTTGACCAGAAATATTCCAATCAATGAAGCAACCATTACTTCGTTCTAGCCTCATCATCCATCATCCAACTGCAAAATAAAATCAATACCGCAACCATCTTTAAACTGTACAAAATAATAATGATAATAATAATAAAGGTATGGAGGATTAAATTCGATTTTGCTGGATCTACAGCATGGGTGTCGATTGTCGATGTAATCCAGTGTGGGCAGTGTGTCCTATCTTATCAGGATCAAGGCTGCTTGGAAGCCTGAAAATGAAGACCCGGGCCCTCTCAAATTATATTTAAATGCCTTTTAGCTTACCTTTCTGCCTTTTGTTAACGAACTTTTAAACACTTACTCAATAGCTTGTTATCTTCCATGAGCTCGAATTTACTATCAAGTATTTCTAAACCCCACACAATGGTTTTTCTGTTGAATTAGTCGGATGTTCTTGGATGTTTTAGTACGTAAGCTACCAGAGACAAGACACAATGAGAGACCAACTAACTGCAATCATTTTTATTATCAATATATTTTTTTAATTCCTATTACACCATTCCATGAGTGTTTGAAACGATAGTGCGGTTGATGAGAAACGTATAGGCGGGTAATTACAACATTTAACTTATTTATGAGTCGTTTATCTGTCTAAGAGGTCTCTTTTAGGGGATTAGGGGTTAAGCCTTTTGAGAGGTCTCTCCTACAGGATTACACGAACGAGTATGACTGAGAGGGCAATTGCATGAAATCTCCAATCTGCACTCACTTCCTTCGCCAGCGCAATTATCAACAAAAAAACTTCGGATCAATGCATACAATACATAATCGGAAAAATTAAGGAAAGGGAATTATTAGAGGGATTCCCAACTGGGTAAATTCAGGTGAGAGGACGCTCGGATGCTATAGCCGAAGTGGGCAATCTCGAAGCGATTCGAGCAACTGCTTTGCTAATAGAAGGGAATGTCTTTCAAATTCAGTCGTGCATTGCCTCCTAATGCGTCAATATGGATCAATCATTGAAAGTAAATATCTAAGTCAACATGTTAAAAATGCGATTATTGTTGACGGCTACAAATTTAGCGAGTTTATAGGATGTTGAAAGAAGGTGGTATAACGTTTCGCTGTTCCGATCGGAAATGCAGAGTCAGTTTGAGTGTAGAACGGGATATTTCGAGAGTGTTGACGTTCATCAATGAGCACACTTCATGGAAAAGAAATTGAAAATGCCGAGCGAGGAAAACTATGTTCCGTGCTCAAAAGGAATGTCATGAAGGACATTTTGACCAAACCGAACAAGCTCATTCGAATGGAATTACAGTCATCTGATTCTGATTCATCACCGTCATCTTCGTCAAGCCTCCCACATTTCAATTTCAATCCTATTCGGAAGAGATATACCTACACCTACACCCTTCACACACATCATGGACAGTCATTTCTACCTAAATCATTAGAGGAGTGTCACAAACACATTTTATTACCAAATTTACACTGTGTAGCTTACAGAAATGCTTGCATTCTCACATGCAGCTTGATTTTCGAGGGCATGTCTTTTGCCCAGTTAGGCTATAGCAGTCAAAAATGCTGTGCCCAGGTGGCGCCTTTTTTTACCCAAATGGGTTGTGCTTTGCGTTCAATTTGCCCACTTCGGCTATCGTCCTGGAGATATAGGTGCCTACCTCGAGTTTCAAGGAGACCTTGAAATGGTCTCCTCGAAATTCGGAATACAGATTTGGTTTAAGAAATCCTTGAAAGCCATCTCAAGGTCTCCTTTAAACTCGAGGACCGTCTATAAATCCCGCCCTTAGTTATTCAAGCGTGATAAATGATAGTGATAATGCATTGAAAAGGTTCTGTACCAGTCATTATCTTCAGAATACAATGCGTAACTAGTCATCATCTTATATCCGCCCACTAGAAGTAAATAAATTGTAAATTTTCATGTCTTTACTTGCCATTTGTAAGGATTGTCTGACAAGTGACGTGGCGGAAACACAATAGGGAATAATCATTTATTTTTTTTAAAATTTTTTCTGAGACTCAAAAGAAACAATAATGAAGTCGTAAGGCAATAATAATGTATCTGTAATTTTAGAAAATTTATTGAAATATTTATTATTGTAATATGGCGGGAAAGTGACGTTGAAAAGGGTGTCGTCTGTCATTGGCCGATTCCGTCCAACATACCAACCGAACAAAACGAAACACAAAGCCTATCACTGTTAGGGCTCCAGATTAGTGCGAATAGAATTTACATAATCAATAAATTGAATTAATTAATTAATATTAATTTTAAGTTAATGTTAATCAATTTTTACATAATCATTTAAATTATTCCTATTTTCGCTGCCCTCAATGCGATCTCAGCGCATTCTTCGGTTCAGTTTTTTTTAGTGTGACATAAGAAAGGGTTTCTCAAGAGCCTTCGGAATTCCGCCTGTTATAAAAACAGCAGCTGAGATTTTATTCCAAGTTTTCTCCATACCCGAACGAACTTTTTTCTTTTCTATTTTATTCCCAAATAACAATACAAAGACAGATAAAATGTGATTTTCTCGTACATGATTTATTGAACACCTCGCGAAAATTCAAGAGCCTAGAAAATAGAGAAAATTGAAAGCCAACGATTGGAAAACCAAGTGTCGAAATTAGGTATCGAGGAAAGTCCGCTGAACCGTGAGCCTTCAACTACCGAACTGAAGAAACCGCATTGCCGTTTGAATCATAATTGGGAAAGGAAAGATAACGAAATAAAGGGAAACTCAATCGAGTGTAAACCACCCTCGTCACTGAAAGTTATTGGTGGTTTATAATGTAGAGAGACCCTGACTATTCAACGATTCATCTGTTTGGTAACTGATTTATGATAACTGATGTAGGTATATGATAACTGATTTATCATGTTTGTGATGTTGTGATTTATCATGTTTGTAATGTTAATTGATCGACGTTCCAAATCCTGTGAACCCTCCCTGCAATCAGTCGCCAGGAAACGTCGTCGACGGTGATTTCAAGAGGACAAGCCGGTAGGCATATCTATATATATATATACCTACATGTGGGAACAAAAGCCTGTTCTTTTGTTGGAAAAATGAGTTTCTTTTATCAAGCCGACGAGAATTAGCTTAGGAAAACAATGACTCGGCGAACAAGCGAAAAAAGGGAAAGTAGGTACTGAACAGCTAATTAGAATTTGAAGAGGTTTTCCCTGACGAAGTAAGAAAAGACGTGACCAAATAATCAAGTTAAGTCCCGGAAACCAACTTTCATATTCAAGGTGTATCACTTTCTTCAACCCAGTCACCTACCTTTTATCCTGTACCTGAAAAAATCACTATGGGACGGTGGAACTGACGTTATTTGGTCTGCCCTAAGTTCCAATTAGCAGTGATTTATTTGGGGTTTTGTGTGTTATTTATTTGTATGGTTATATGTATAATAGTATGGTTGTGGGTGAGGCAAGGACGAAGTGGTTTTGTGCTGGTGGGAGTGCAATGTAACCCTTGGCCTTCTTGACTATAGGTTAAATTATGTTAATCAAGAAGGAGCCGCGTTACAAGTCTGGAAAAGTGCGGATATCGCGTGGTTAGTCCTCCTATAATTTCAGCTCAGTAAATAAATAACCCACAAAACCCTAAATAAAGAATCATTGATACAAACTGGCAATCACTTACAAAAATTTTATCATATTTTAAAGACTGCTTTTAATAATTTTGAGGCGTTTTCGAATATTACCACATTTCGTTTTGTAATGCGTCATTTCCTTCCTAAATGCTGAAATAACTGATTGTTATCATTTTTGACCACTTGAACAGTAAAATTTTGCTCCTGGGAAAGCTTGTACATTTCGGGCCTTAGGTTTCATAGTTTTCCTTGGATATTGATGGAACTTTCGACGTTTAGGAACTTTTTTTCCACGGTTCGGTCCTATACACTACATTTTTCTTAGTAGGTAAGTATGTTTATGTTTGTGTGTTGTACGTAGGTAGGTAATATTACGAAAATGTTAACCATCGGGATTACTTGAAAGTAGGTACCTATTTAAAAACGGATTTCTATAGAGAACAACAATTTCTAGGATTATTCTACTTACGATAGATAGAATAATTTTGAGCACCTTTCAATAGTTTATTTCTTTCCGGAAATTGAGATTCTTCTAGATTGACTTTTCTATGAAAGGAACTTCCTTCAAAACAGGTCATTTGATAGGTAGTAAATATAGGTGGTTATATCAGGTAGGATTGTAAACAAGTTGGAATAGTACGATGACAATGAGGTTTGAAGGTTCCAAATCATTAATCATTACAGGTCCATTTCATCTCCTCAATATCCATTATTATGTAGGTAGTAGCTACCTACTCAGAATTGTAGTGATACCTACCTAATAATGGGGAATTCTGGTGTGTCGTAATTTTGCATTTTCGACTTAAAATTCGGATTCAGCACCCTTGAAAACCCTCAAGTTCTTTCTTTTTTCAGCTCAAAACGTTCAGTTGGTTGGCTGAAAAACGGAGAGAAGATCACGAGTGACGTCATCTGTTCTGAGGAGCTGATGGAAAGGCAGGTGGTGACGTCATCTGTATAATCGTTTTCTCACTTGCAATCATCGGATACCCCACACATAGCACCTTTTTGGAAAGATCTCACTAAAATCCTTCAGTTGAACGAATAAAATGCCGGATAGAACGGAATAGCCCATTCTAAGAATGTACCTATGTACAGGTGCCTAAACCTAAACGAAGGTAGGTACACGATTTGTGTTTGTTCATAGTATTTTCCCTTCTACCAAGGCATACCTACATACTTAGGTACCTATTTTGGTATAATTTTTGGATCCTCAATTATTTTGTTACATTTTTTCCAATATAATTTATTTTCACCAAAGACGATTAATTAAAGATAATTAATAAAGATTAATATTTGGATCCTCAACTATTTTGTCACATTTTTTGTAGTATCATTTATTTTCATTAAAGACCTCACGCCATTTGAGGAATAGGCACTTTTTCCTATATCCATTGCAGGTAGATGGTCAAAGAGCTAACGAAGATCCAAGTAATCGAAGAGGCCGAAAGTGCTCAATGAAGAATGGACAAGGGCCGGCATTTGCTATTTTTGACCTCAGAATCGGATTCAGCACCCTCGAAAACCCTTTTAATCCAATTTTCAGCCCCGACATTCTAGTAGTTTGGCTGGAATAAGCAAAATAAAAAACGCGTGACGTCACCCGGTAAGTATCTCCCTTTCACGCCGTTTTCATGTGAGTGAGCGAGAAGGCAATACATACCAGATGACGTCACACGCTTTTTCATATGTCTTTTCCGCCCTTCTTCCTTTAATTTCCGACCCATCATATTGCAGCAACTTTTTGGAAAGCTCTCCGTTAGACCTACAATTTTAAAGAATAAAAAAAAACTTCCATTCCTCATTTGGTCGCACCTTGTTCTCAAAATGAAGCCAAAATTCGCTAAATGGTTAAGCTTCAGTAATCGATTTAGAATGGTGAAACCATTGCAGCAGCACAAAGCATTGGGAGTAGGGGTCGCAATCCAGCACAATTTTCAATACCGCGGGATTTTCGTAAATAATAAATAATTTCGCTTGAAAAAGGCGATTTGTTTAGGAAAATGTATTTGAAAACATGCTCGATTTGATCTCGGTTCAAGAGGAGTACCGTCTATACTATAGTACATCAAACCGGCTGTTTACAGACACCTAGGGATCATTTCATAATGATTATTGTGAAATGAATATGAAAGTACGCTATTAAATAATAATATATTTTATATTGCTGAAATGGTACAACACATTGTTGGTAATAGTCAGATTAACATGGAACATGCTTCTACTGGCCTGCTTCATAAATATACCATATTATGGTATATTCGGAATCACCGTGAAATTTCCTATGAGACCCACCAAATCAATCAGTTAAAATAATTCTTTGAAAATTCGCTCATCAACTCATGCTGCATGAATGGAACTTATTCTTCTTGCAGTTACTCCCGGCTGAATATTTCCGAAAGGACTCAGCTCTTTTGAAGCCTGTCTCTTGTCGGAAGTGAATGGGAACACGAAACTGCTCAGTTCTTCAGTGATATCCGCTCCTGAGACGTCGACAAACCAAAATAACCAGATGTAATTGGCTCGCAGTAAACAGGCACAGGCCCTCTCATTTACTCGAACGTCTATCATTTTTCCACTAATGACCCTCTTCCATTTGGAAGGACGTTTTAAATTCCCCTTAACAAGAAGATGGTGGTCCTCAGAAATAATTAGTCCTAACGATCGGTAATGAATAACAGCAGGCGGGGTGGGCTGGACCTTTCGTCATCGATTGAGGATGTCCATCATGCGTCAATCAGAATCAACGTCAATCAAATATTTGTTCGATTAGGTTCAAATGAGAACCACGACAATTTATTGCTGGTGAAAATAAGCCGCATGGTCGATTTCAGGGCTGCATCATTAAAGTCAATGAATGAACTCACGGCTGTTTTTACAGTAGAACCTCAACTGAATTTTCTTGAAAGTTGGCTTTGGTTGGTAATATTCATTTGTAAATATGAACATGAAATAGGAGGAGCCTATCAAACAACTTTCTTGGTGTTTGTAGGAGAGCGAGTTTTCTTTTTCAAGCAGAAAGAACTTCACTCCCTTCTTCAAGGGTGTTCATAGCCTGGATGAATAAGGTACACTACACAAGAATAGTCCGTTTCCAAGCTGTGTATTAACTCAAATAATCAATCATTCAAATAAACATCGTAAATCCAATAAATCGTAATCCAAGGAGTAAATCAATATTCATATGCGTAGAATGGTCTGAAACGGATTTCCATGGAGAAAATTCTCGAAAATTTGCATTAAACAAATTTTGAGGACATTGCAATAGCTTCATTTTCTTCGAAAATTCGCTAAAAGGTACCCATTTAGGTACCTAAGGGTGGTTTGGATGGGGGAGCTACAACAAATTTTCATTGACTTGGTGGGTGGAGGGTGTTTGAATGTAGGTAGGTATTACAATGTACTAACGGGAAAAACTCATTGCATTACCTGTCTGTCAATCTGCACACTAGAGGATACCTATTTTAAAGTTACCTGTTAAAGGCTTGGGGGAATTCCGTGGTTCGGAATTAACAAAGGGACCAAACCACCTAGATTTAAGGCATACTACCATTTTTTCGGGTACATGTGTTCATCGAATATCGTTGTTGTGAGAATTGTAACGTTTGCTTCGTAACCACTACTGGTATCAGTTCCCCAATGGGGTACCAACGCTGAATAAATAGGTATAATCCAAAATGCTGTTTCGAGCAAACCTTGGAAATGAATTGTACGAAGGACATAGACGAGGCTTCAAAGTCTTAAATTTTTCTAGATCCATATCTTCCTTTTCAAATCCATATCTTCCTCTTCGAAGAACGTCAACGAGCAGGTTACAAAACAGCCATACGTCATTCCATCACAATTGAGCGAGATTTCTGTATGAAAATTGGAAGCAGTAGGTAGGTACCTTCTTGTAATTATTATTATCGGAGAGTTGTGTCATTCATTCTTAATGGAATTCAGTAACTAAGGAAGCTTCTGAAAGCAAACAATAAACTTGGTTTGGTGGAATCGAAAGAAAGTTGCATTTGAACAGCCTATTGTTGGGGAATCCGAAAATGCAGTTTTCGGAAGAAGGGGATATCGCTTAATAAGTAGATACGTCCTCTATCACGAAAACAAGTTACCTTCCTGTCGTAGGAATGAACTATGTTAGTGTTAAAATAACGTGCGCTGAATGATTGTGCAAAGTACATGACCCTCATGCGACAACAACTACTCATTGATATAAAGGTAGGTATTGGAAATGTTGGACCCTCCATTGCTTTCCCTCAGTTCTACTGCTCTTGAAGTCCCATTCAAACCAACGAGGCAGGATGTGGGAAGCTGTAGGCAGGTACCTCCCATCGAGTGCACTTTACTTCCCATGTGAAAGTTCCTCAGGTCCTCCTGTGCCAGAGGACTCCTGAAGACTCGCAGGTGACGCCAGGTCGAAGCCGTGTGAATCTCTTCTGTGCACGACCAGGGTAAACAGAGGAAATAGGAGTGAGCCAAGGGATGCTGGAAGACATCTACAGCTCTGACGGTGTCTGGGCATGGCCATCTGCTACCATCAGGCCTCTTAGTGAACATGTACAATTACCATAACGAACAACATTACCATAACATGATTTATGTAGATATGGGAAAACTAAGTACCTACCTAGGTGCTTATCTTTGTTCCACATAATATGAACTTGGTTTATTTTAATTGTTATTTTAGATTTCTTTATTAATCGTGCTTTTGATACAATATGTAAATAGCATTCGTTGTACAGAGAGAGTCAACAGAGAGAATAAAAATACAACAGGCAGCTAATCAAATAACAAAGGCACAAGCCATCCTCACAGGAACAAATCAAACAATTCAAACGATTCTGGAGCCGTGAGGGTGTAATCGTGACCCCCACGCGCCGGCCGGGCGCCACCCACCATGGCGGCGTCCCAGACCAGGCACTTATTATTTTAGTGTAAATTGGAATATAATTAGTTGAGACTCATTTGTTGTAAATTAAAAGATAGTTTTAGTTTAATTTTCATTATTATTATTAGGTAATCTTATTTTATTATTATTTATTTTTTTAATTTCATATATCACATCTCATCTGTAGTACCATAAATAGTGACCTACTTTGTGTTGAAAATAATAATAATAATAATAAGTACCTGACGTAGGTATACAATAAGTAACTCAACACTATTTATGGTCTCATTATAACCGTAAGTTTATGTAAAACACCTATTTATCTGAAAATAAAATAGTTTTGAAATTCAAATTGAATAACTAGATAGCAAAGCTGGTATTACATAAGGCAAGTGTCTTAAAAACTAGGCGAGCTACGAGGAAACTCGCCAGTGTAATCGAGGCTTACTTTTGTAAAACTACACGAGACATTTATTAGCAACATTTTATATTGCAGTAGGTAGTTGTTTTATCTCCTTATCACAATAAACAAATTGAAAAATCGCAACTTCATCTGTAGGGAAATTAAAAATAGGAACCTAATAAATTGATGTGGCAACATGAACAAAATCGTCTGCCAAGTTTGGTGGGAAGTTCAACAGCTTCCTCATTTTTGTAACATGGACGTATAGAATCAGTTAGAAGACATTTTACCGAATCAGTAGAATAGTTCTGGAGTTACGCTTATGACAACAAATCTCAAGTTTGCACATGTGCAGGAGCTATTACTGATGCAATGGAGACTAAATTCATAGGAAATCGACATGGAGTCATCACTCAACTACCCTCAAAATTTGAGCGAAATCGGTCCAGGAAGAACTGAGAAACGGTAGTTTCAGGAATTTTTACACATGCGCACACGCTGGTCCGACGGCGATCAAATTTGCAGGGTACCGTCTAAGGACTAACCTGCACAATACCTGAAAGTTTAATCAAAATCGGGCCATAATTTCGTATAGTTTTGTCTCGGGCAAGGAATTGGTGACGGACAGACACGGAACCGACATTGTTCAGGAAGTTTTGAAACGTTGAAAGCAAGTGGAAATTTAGATTTTGGAGCACACCAATTTTATCGTTGGTGAGGAACCCAGAATTGATTGAGGCAGACGTCGGATAGGTAACGTCATTTCGCTCAAGCCGGCCTGTAGTACAGATGCCAATGCCTCGAGGGCCCCCAGGACCGACTGCCATGCAGGGTGAGGCTGCCAGATGTCGAAAATCGACACCTGGACTCAACTATGAAAGGAAGACCCTAACAGCTGTGAACCCTAACTGAGGTATTGTCTGTCTGACGGAATAGTAATGATACAGATCGTGGTGTAGGTTCTTCTGTAGGTACTAATGACGTAGAAGAGCGTGAGGTCACTAAAGTGCAACATTTAACTACAATACTCGTAAACCGTCGCTTTGTTTTCCTTAAGAAGTTTGGTTTGCCTTTCTATTCGAGGTTTAGGCTCATCAAATATATACATAAATACCTACTTACATACGTCAAAATTTAACCAGATTGCCGCAGGTCTAACTAAATTAGGTCTCTTCCAACAAATTGTCGACAAGAGTGCGTGCAGAAGGTTCTGTGCAGCTAAAATATTCAAATTGCACCTGCACCACCGCTACTCTGAAGAGACCTAATAATATATTTCAATCTTTAATAATTGTTGGGTTAGATACCAGTAACAACCGTATTAAACTTTATTGAAGTCAACTGCAACAGACTGCACGAGCAAATCGTTGTTGTCCGGGATCCAATATTAACACGCATTTACGTAGATCTCCAGAATTTTCTGATAAATGTTGTTCCGTGTTTGTACATGTTCTTTCCTGATCAATGGATCTCTTATTCCAATATGTTGATTTATAGTAGGTACGTATGAACGATTTATAGTTTATGTATGAACGATAACGGTTTAGGAAGCCCTGTCAAGAGGTGGGGGGGTATTTGAGCGAGGAAAAAAGGAATCAATCGTTTAAAAAAAATTTAGGTCGCTGACATTGACCTTATTTCGAACTACTGTTCAAACACCATCGCAAATAGAAGATCTCGTCACAATTCCCTGAATATAAATCCATACAAGACTATTTGATTTACCCATTTGGGACACGGACGCGCTAAGAAAGATAATAATAAAGAAATAATACGATGACGTAACTTCCATCACTCCTGACAACAACCAACCGATCATTTAAAAATACTAACCGAATGAATAACAGCCACAATTAATAAAAAAATTTGTGTCTCTTAGCATTTGCTTTTTTTACTCCGCTTAAAAACGGACTTTTTTACTTCTAAGATTTTATCGTGTTTTGACCTCAAGTTACAAGGACAGCCATAACGTCTATTCAAAGTTGAGGATACCTCTGGAAAGAGCTTTAAATTTTCCATCGCCCTAGTGAAACAGCTTTTATATTAGATTCAGTGGGCAAGAAATTGGACTAAAATGAGTTTTCTCAAATTTTCAAAATCACTATTTTTTTAAACGGCTCTCCAATAAAATAGGTGAATTCACGAGCACTTTGAGGGAAAAACATTCTCAGAATCTCAGCTTTTCAATAGGGCGGTTAGTTTTAGAGAATTTTCGAAGAAAATGAAGCTATTGCAATGGCTTCAAAATTTGTGTAAATTTTCTTCATGGAAATCCGTTTTATTATTATATATGGTTCACTCCAGACGATATCTGCCCGAGGAATCGAAATAAAAA
>JAEMON010000004.1:4953115-4965570 GCA_030264115.1 Lygus lineolaris | reverse complement strand
AAAATTTTGAAGCCATTGCAAAAGCTTAATTTTCTTCGAAAACCGCTAAAAGTACCTACTGTACTACCTACCTGTATTTTGAGGATTATAATCAAACCCCCCCAAATCAAGTGTGATAGTTGGTAGCCAACCATGAAAACAGAAAATCGATGATGGGTAAACATCAACCACAGACCAACGATGATGAAAAGATCGAACATCGAAGCAAACCGTCGTCCTTTCCAAAACATCGACCATCAACCTTACTATTGATCAGGGGCGGCTTCTGGTCGGTACCTACCTAACGATACCCGTCCATGTTTAATGTGTGATGTTGTTTGAGGGGTAGCCGTTGTAGACGTACTATTATGGGTTATAATAGCTCTAATATCGATCAACATAGCGAACAAGCCCGCATAATAAACCTTGTAAGTAAGTCCCCATCTGACCTGCTACTTCTAACATAAGGGAAACAGTACTTACCTAGAACTTACCTTGTAAATATTTTTATACACATTCCAGACCTGTACGATGATATCTGCACAAGAGCACCACTTCATGTACCACAATAGTTTCATATTGAAGACAAGCGGACAAGCCCGCAGAATAAACCTTATAAGTAAGTCCCTACGTGACCACTACTTCTAACATTAGGGAAATAGTACTTACCTAGAACATACCTTGTAAATATTCTTATATATATATATTCCAGACCTGTACGACGATATCTGCACAAGAGCACCACTTCATGTACCACAATAGGTTAAGATTGAAGACTAAGCGGACAAGCCCGCATAATAAACCTACAAGTAAGTCCCTACCTAACTTGTTACCTCTAGCATAAGGAAAATAGTACTTACCTAAGAACCTCGATACGATGTACTTAGATCTCTCCTCTGTTAAAAAAGATGTAGATCTCTCCTCTGTTAATTTATAGATCCCTGATGAGGAAACACGTAGTTGCGAAACATGTCGGATAATAAACCAGAGTTAAAACAGGAAGATAGCCAAGATCCTTCCACCATCAACCCATAATAGTTGTAATGTTGTTTGTACCCTGAAAAATTCTTTCATCAGGACATAATTATATCCACACTTAATAGGCAGGTATTGATAATTTTTATATAATTATGTAATCAAGAGTGATTGGTGCCATTTCTCCTCCATATTAATCCAACAATAAAATCTCTAAAATGATTGCTTAAAATTTGTATAATCGCTAAAAATTGGTTAAGATAACGTTGCAGGTTATTCGGAAGTTTGCTCATCTAGGCATACTGCACGATTGTAACTTTTGCATTTTAAGATGTTTGAAGGCCTCGGAAACGTCTTCTCCGAAGTTCAGGATGGTCCCCGGGGGGCCCACACCCGACGTTTTTCCTTCAAAAAAGAAGTTTCGAGCCCCCTGAAGTTGGGAATCGAACCCAGTCGTCGGTAAAAACTCGTTCAGCCACCGCAGTAGACCAGTAGCTTCGCTCTCCTCTCGCTTTTTCTACACGAGAACCTTTTTCGGGGACCATAAAACCTCTTGAAATGCCTCTATCCTCCCTCGGTCACCTTTTTTCTTTAATTTTATTTTCTTCGAGTCCATTTTTTGTTGTTTCCTTTGCTCTGTCTGAGGCCAGTAAAAAGGAAACGGGCGTAGGTAGCCAGGATCCGAACGAGAAGGTTGATGGTCTCCATTACAGAAATTCAGAGCTGCAACTGGTCACATAAATTTCGTGAAATAAATAAAATCCGTCGTGGTT
The DNA here is from genome assembly GCA_030264115.1 of Lygus lineolaris. NCBI lineage: Eukaryota > Metazoa > Arthropoda > Insecta > Hemiptera > Miridae > Lygus > Lygus lineolaris. The sequence continues at coordinate 4,963,843 of JAEMON010000004.1, read as the reverse complement.
TCTACAATAAACTAATAAATCACACAAGAGAAATAAATTTTACATGATTATTCCTTTTACCTATACCTTTTAGCTGGCCATACAGATCTGTAAAATTCGTACAGGAGAAAATGTCACAAATAACAGAAACCTGCATACCAGGCTGTTGCTACTACCTATCAAAGTGTGAAACTTTGACTAAGATAATTATGTATCAAATTTCACTATGAAGAAAGAGAGTGTAGGGACTAAAGCTTATTTTACCCGGCGCACAGTGGGGCAGAGGTGGAAAAAACTAAGCTCCGCTCTACATTTATAGGAAATTTTGCGCTGATTCCGAATATACCCCATGTTTCTATGCCTAAAATAGCGAATTAATTGCGTAAACATAGAAAAACCTAGAAAATTCACGTTTTTGAACATTTTGATCAATTTTGTATGGAAGGAAAGTTGAAGACCCGAGACATCTGCGTCGAATGAGACCAACGCTATCTCACCAACTAAGTACCCATAATTGTTGGTTATTTTTCAAAGTTTTCCGTTTTTTCGACTTTTTTCGTGTTCACGATTAAAAAAGGAAAACTTTTAAAAATAACCGAAAATCATGGTTACTGTGTTGGTGACCTGGTATTGGTCTCATTCGACGCAGAAGTCTCAGGTCTTTAACTTTTCTTTTATGTAAAAATATTTTTGGGAGGTTCCAATGGTAAAAAATGTGAATTTTCTAGGTTTTTTTATGTTTACGCTGCGTTAATTCGCTATTTTAGGCATAGGAACATGGGGTACATTCGGAATCAGCGCTAAATTTCCTATAAATGTGGAGCGGAGCTTAGTTTTTGCCGAAAAATGACCATTTTGCCCCACTGTGTGTCGGGGATGAATGTTATCAATTCGCAAAAACAAAACCTCTGACGCACAGGCAGACTGTAGCGTAATACGAGGTGTGATGTGGGAATACGAAAATCACGAGGGGAAACCTGAATTATGCAGCTCCTTTCATAAGGTTATAAGGAAGCAAGGTTCCTCATTTTCGGGATATTGTTGGAAAGACAAGAAGATGGGGTTAGAATTATGTAACTTGAGTATAAAATATCGCTATCGCATAATGTCATGGGAACTCTTACGGCCTGATTCTTGAATAGAGTTGGGGTGAATAATGTAGTGAAAGGATACGGAAGTTATCCCTGGAAGAGAAGAGAAACGTCATGCAAAGAGCTCTTTCGTGGAACTTCTTTGTTGGATCAAGAGAGGAAGTGATTCATACACAGCAACGTCAATTTTGATTCTGACCTCTTCGAACTCCTCAGCCAATAACAAAGCCAGTAGGTAGGTACTCAGGGGTTTGTGTCAATATTCCAAGTTTCAAAATATGAGTATGATTTTCTCTTCTACCTATCCAGCCGAAAACATGAAGCAGAGATCGGAGAAGTAGACGACTGGTTCACCACGAATGAAGTAGCCGCAAATATAAAATAGCTATAGGTATACCCTAATGACATTGAGAAGTAATATAAATAGGTTTGTCCGTCATGTACCTAAAAAGTACCGTAAAACGGTAACTTTTCTCCTTGAGGGGTAACTTTGCTCCAAAATAGTTTTTGCTGTTTTGTGACGTCACTGAAAAAGAGACTAACCACCCAATGGAGAAAAATCAGGGTGGTTCCTCACATCCTGGTGAAGTTTTAGACACCTTCCCAATGACCTGATGGAAGGTTATTTCAAGTTTTCTCCCGCCTAAACGAAGAAGGTTATTCCACCCTTTAATCTTACCACAGATAATTTAGGTCGTCTAGGGTCTAGTCTATTGAGGAATTTTTTGAAGTTAAGGCACATAGATATCATGTCAAGAATCTAATTACCATTATTTTCCTGCTTCGTTGTTTAATTTAGTATGATCAGAAAGGTTTTAATTAACGAAAAAACCACTTCTACATAACTTTGCTCCAAAAAAGCACGAAACATTGCGCCAACTTAATAAGGGGGAAAATAAGGGAGCAAAGTATCCTACCGACAGATGAGACGGGTTATTTGTGCTGTTTTGTACATTTTTCACTGTTTTTATAATTTTTCGGTACGTAAAATGCATATTTGCATATCTGTCTCCTTTTAAGGTTTAAATGCCTCACGCATTAAAAAGAAGAGAAAAAGATTTTTGGCGTTTCTATTTAAATTTCATCAACTTTCGTTGATTTCGTCGACATTTTTATAAATTTTTAGGGAAATCTTTATGGAACCACTCACTAATGGTGTCATAGAATACAAACCATTGCTATAGATGAGAAACAATAAGGTTTTTATGAGAGTTTCCAAAACTGGTGCAATGACTCCTAACCCTCCTGACACTTTGCTCCAGTTTAACGAAAAAATGATAGTATAAATAGTTATTAAATAATAATAATATTTAATGAGTAATTAAAAAATTAGGATGGTCATGGATCGACTCGTTAGGTTCTGGAAAGTTGAGATATGCCTTAACATTTAAAATTATATACGAAAAAAGCGTATTAAAGCAACTTTGAAAAAATATAGGGGTAAAAGTGGGGCAAAGTTACCTCGTTTTACGGTACCTATAATTGAAAGGGCTGTGGGAAGCATGCATGAAAAAAATGAGTTGATCTAGGGGAAAAAAGTAAAGTAGCATAATGGTGAAAAGGGCTCTCTTAGTTAAGTTTGTATACTAGTGCCTGAGGGTTTACATATCAATCAACTGTGAATTACGAGTATTTTAGTCGGTAATATCACAACTCTGGGCTTCTTAATACAACCTCCATCCATGGTCTCTACTTTTGATATGAAACCAATAAATTAGTAGGTACCTATTCTACTGTACCCTCGCAAGGTGCACAACGGTGTGTAGAGTGAGCAGGTACCTAATAGTACCTATAAGAGAGTAGGTAGGTATGTTCTTAATAATGACCAAATAATACATTTCGAAATGGGGTTTTAAAAACATTTCGTGCTCGTTCCCGAAGGTTCTTCATTGAAAATTATAAACCAAAATTGTGCCACTTTGCATCGTATCCATCGCCCTCATGGGGTTGTTGACTCAACCACGAAGTAAATGTCCAGAAGCGGAAGAACATCAATCCTCAGACGAAGACGTCCTGCCATTCACCTTCACCGCAAATACCGAGTTTTCACCCGGGAAAACCGCAGTAATTCCTACTGTAGGTGACTGTTTAATAGTATTTCTCCACCCACAACGCCGTTTTTACTTCCCTTACCTCAAAAGGGAAGTATGATGGTATCGGATTTTCTCCCTGATGATCGATATCTTTGCTTCAATTCCCATAAAATCGAGAACTGGTTGGAAAGAGTAGCGTGAAGTCACAAGTTTTCCTTGACTCTTTGAAGAAGGACCCCCTGAGGGTCTCCCTGACTCATGGAAGAAGGAATTTCATTCTTCCATACCCCTGACTAATATGGTGGTCGGTGACTTCATCATTTTACGTTTATTTTTTGTTCATTAATAAACCTTTGTAATTCTAATTGCAATACCCTCTTTCGTTCATCGGATACTCCTTATTGCATTTTGAAATGCTTGACTGGCATGAATTACCTACCTGATTGAGTTGAGAGGTTTCCCCGACCAAATCGACAACTACGCTGATGGAATTTGTGATTTCGCAATTGTTTACCGAGAGGATGTGCTCTAATTACCCACCAACACGTGTAGCCTCCTAAATAGCTATCTGTATCAGATCTTACCGCAGCTTCTAATATCGGAGTCCGTTCCCAAAATTACAGTGAGAACTTGTGAAGGTAATTTAGGTTTCACACAAAACAGGAAATGAGATAAGGGTTTCAAACGAAGGCGAATATTTTAACAGTAACCATTAAAACTCATTAAATCTTACATCCAGTGAATAACAATCTATCATTATGATTATATCACTGACATTAAAAATAGGTATCAAGGTAAAATCGAAATATTTTTTCTCGAAGATGATGATTAACTTGATAGATACCCTAGACAAAAATTACAATAAAAACGTAAAAAATCATGATTACTCACTTGATTATTAGTCTGGACGCCATTACAAAACGCACTGGAGTTCGGATTTTGCACAGGTAGATTAGGTACCTACCTACCTCTAAGAGGTAGGGTTTTCAAGTAGGTAATATGTCAAAAACGGGAATAGGGTCAGAAACAGAAAATACTCACCTCAACTTCCAAGCTTCTGGAAAGTATAATTCCTTCACCAGGGCTTAAGGGCTATATTAATGTTGTGAGTATGAAATTGGAAAAGACCTCCAAACCTGTAAAATCAAAAATCAGAGCTAAAACAGGATCCAGCCAAAACGATTCAGACTAAAATTTCTACTCAAGTAGGTATCTATCGCTTTAAAATTCAAAATTCCAATAATTCCTTCGATCCCATTCTGGCCATTTTGCGATTCTCTGTTCTGCATTCATCTGCACAATGGGCGTCCCACGTCCGAAGAGGATGCAATGTTCAACGTTGGAGATAATGTCCGGCAGTTCTTTTAATACGCTTTTCCTACCCTCAGTCCTGGACCTATTCCATCATGACGCACAGAACAGGCTCCTTCGTTCCTATACACCATTCCTATTCCTGCACTCATTCCCATTTGACCTGAAGAGACTCCTACATCTCGGGAATCCCACTTCTGGGGAGGATTGAATCTTCCACGTTGGATATGCCTAACAACTCCTTTTCACAGTGTAAACACTGTGGACCCATTCTATGTCAAGACGTACAGGACGGACGACTGCGTTCCTATACGCCATTCCTATTCACAGTCATGGACCTATTCCGTCATGATCATGACACACAGGACTGACTCCTACGTTCCTATAAGCCATTCCTATTCGCAGTCCTTGACTCATTCTGTCATGACATGCAGGACGAACCACTACGTTCTTATATGCCATTCCTATTCACATTCCTGGACCTAGTCCATCATAACGCACAGGATAGACTCTTACGTTCCCAAACCATTCCTATGCCTGCATTCATTCCCACTTGATCTGGATGGACTCTACACTTTGGGGGTCCCACTTCTGAAGACGATGCAATGTTCAAGGTTGGTGTTGAGCGGCAATTTCTATTTGCAGTATGTGGACACCGTCAGAAGTCAGGAGGGACTTCTTAAATCCTCTATACGCCATTCCTATTCTTTCTCCTGCTCTCATTCCCACACGACCAGGACGGATTTCACCTTGGGAGGCCCACGCTTGAAGTGGATTCAACTTGGAGATAGAGCCCTGATGCAGTTCCTATAATACGCCGTTCACAGTGTGAATACTATGGACCCATTCAGTCAGAAGTCAGGAGGGACTCCTATGTTCTTCTACGCCATTCCTATTCAGTTTCCTGCTCTCATTCCCACTTGACCATACAGGACGGACTCCTGCACCTTGGGAGTCCCTCGTTTGAAGAGGATTCAACTTGGAGGTAGAGCCCTGATGCAGTTCCTATAATACGCCGTTCCTATTCACAGTGTGAATACTGTGGACCCATTCCGTCAGAAGTCAGGAGGGACTCCTATGTTCTTCCACACCATTCCTATTCAGTTTCCTGCTTTCATTCCCACTTGACCAGGACGGACTCCTACACCTTGGGAGTCCCTCGTTTGAAGAGGATGCGATGTTAAACGTTGGAGATAATTGGTCTGGCGGCTCGGGTTCCCGTGAGGTCCCAAGGAGTCGGTCGGAGTCCCACTTCCACCACTCCAGCGTTGCCAGCTCATTCCCACACTCACGGACGCACATTGACGCACTCCCACACGCTACATCGTCTGGTGCAACGGCCCATCCACCACCGCAAAATGCTAACCCCCCCTCCATGTCCATTACTTTTGAAGAGAATCTTGATAATTCATTCAAAAGGTCACGAAATACCCCCAGTTCCTAAACTTTGTGTATTTATTAAGTTTCAACTTATTCTACACTTGTTTAACATTTTACTGCATTTTTAGATGTTTCGTTTATTAAAATATATTAATAAATTATATCCAACACGTAATTCCGGGTGGAACCACTCCCAATAGGCAAATTAAAACAGGACTCTTTTTATTAGACAACTTTCCTGCGTAGACCACTGTTCTTCTGATGGTTGCCACCCTTCCTGCTTTTGGAAGGACAGTCCTGTTTTTAGATATGATCCTGCCTCCTGCCTCAACTCTTGGATGATAATAATTACAAGTGGGAACTCAATGTGCCCAATAAGTTATTGTGAACCTCGCTATGTAATTACGGCAGGTACTTACTAACCAATATTATCTTTGACCGTTAGACTTTCAATTTTAAATAATAAAAAACATGCAGGTACAACGTAAAGCAGCTCATTAGCAACCCGCACACATCCGCAATGTCACGGACGTCTTAGTGGTAAGATTTCCCTTTTCCAGATGCAAATGGGGCAGACAAGACAGTCTTCTCTGGGAACTAGAAATGGATGGACCCAACGGCTCAAGCTTTTTAAAATGTTGGTCTCTTCAGAACGGAATGCAAAAGCTCGAGTTGAAGCAGCTCTGAATGCTAATCAGATTTGAACACGATGAAGGCCCGTTAGATGGTGGTTTTGTCATCCAGATGGAGGAGTTCCCGATGCAGAGCTTTTGTCATACTGATGGGCCCAGGAATCCGACGGGTTTCTTTGGCGAGTTCCCAAGTGCCTGAAAGAAGAAATTAAATTGCGTTACAAACGAGACAGGAGGTGGTTCGCAATAAAAAATTCAAGAAGATGGAGTTGAGATGGTATGAATGAACGGGTTATGTTCAAGATAGCTGATAATAATAGAACGTAGGTACTTGCGTATACGCATCCTAGGAGAGGAGGGGGTATTGATGGTCACCCCAATAAATCCTCAACACGATTCACGCCTAACATGCGGATAGTTTAAGCCATCTCAGTAAACTAAATAATCTCCTAGAGAAGGGGTAAGATCTTCCCAACTCTCAATATGACTGCCAACAAAAAAGCTGTGGTGAGTTACAAAAAAAGGCTGTTGTTGCGATCTAAGAATACTCTGACTTCAAAGACAAATTTTGTGATATCGGTACCTATGTATGTAAATAATTTTGTGTATCTTCAAATCTAATATATTTCTGTGACTCCTATGATTAATTTTTGGATGTGAATAATTAAATTTGGTTGAAAATTAAACTCACAAACTAAAAAAATCAAGGCTAGGTGTTAGTGAGATGGCGTTGTTCTCATTCGACGCAGAATTTGATGGTGGAAGTATTTAAATTCTTTTATAGGTACAAAAACAATTTCGAGCGGTTCCAAAGCTCAAAAACATGCATTTGTTTAGGTTTGCAATGTTTTCGGAGTTAAATTAGATAGATATATAGGAATTTAGATAGTATTCGGAACTAGCGCAAATTGTTATATATGAATCTAGCGTTGCTTAATTTTATTTATTTTAAATGTCCCTTTGGTCATGGACATTCGGTTCGACTGTTGTGTGGACCAGTATCACTGAATTCGACAGGCTCTGTGGGATCTCCAAGTACAATTACCGACAGGAAGCAAGAAATCGATGTTTTGGCGATCTTCTCGAAAGCAACTTTGCCGACAAAAGGTCCCGACTATTCGTCTTTTGCCTCACATATACCTAATGTTTCCGATGCCATTATATCCAATCGCGGGCTATCGAGCAAAGTAAATTTCCTTCCCTTACACGATTTATGGGTTTTCCTGTTGTATTGTCGTGTTCCCAGCGCTGGTTTCTGATGAGCTCATCTTATCAGCGAACAGAAAAAATCTTTATGGTCTGTTTAAAAAAAAACCCAGCCAGAACGATCGTTTGATTCTTTTGAGATTCCCGATCTCCGGTTCAGAATGGGTATTTATAAAATTATTCTCTACGTGTTTTTGCCATGGTTCTGCCGTCTATTATTCCTGCAATAACGTCTTCGCATTATTTTCTTTCGTTTTTTTCCTCCTTGGAGGTTTCATCGTTCCCTCTTTCCAAACATCGACTGTAAGACTCATGTTATGGTTCACGCAGGGCATAAAATGCAGTGAATCATAGTTTGGAGTCTCATGTTAAAAATTGCTCTCTCTGTAGGAAAAACTGGATCCTGGATATGTCTTTGCCCATTGTTCCTTGGTCCACACATTCATATCTAAATCATAAGGCAAAAAATGAAATCATTGATTACCAACATTCACGGCGTTTTTACATCACTATGACGTATAAAGTTCCATTCATGCAGCATGAGTTGATGAGCGAATTTTCAAAGAAAAATTTTAACTGATTTGGTGGGTGATTCTTATCGGAAGTTTCACGCTGATTCCGAATACACCATTTCCTTAGTTTAAGATGGTAATTTATACCAAAAACCTCAAAAAACACGTTTTTTGCGATTTTTCTAAATTTTCAAAATTTGACCCCTTGGAGTACCCAAAAATTCAGGCCAACGAACTCATCCTTCCTTTTGATATTATTGACATTTTTCAAAATTTTTTTGGATTTTTTATCTCGATTCCAGGGTCAGATATCGTCTGGGGTGACATAATGACACATTGTGTACACATGAAAAATTGTTAATTTTCAGGAATCGTTTTAGAATGGCCTGAAAAGGATTTCCATCACCGAAATTTTCGAAAATTCGCATCACTAAATTTTTGAAGCCATTGCAATAGCTTAATTTTCTTCGAATATTAGCTAAAACTTGATTTTCGTTACCTGAATATTATAAATAAGTGTTTAAATTTTAAGTGGGTGCGTTTCCCATGGGGTACCAGTGCACTCTGGTGAGCGGACCGCAGATTGTTATTATTCCAAAATAAAAAAAATTTCCAGCTCGATCCAAAGGTCCATAAAACTCGCGGAACTTCCACAATTTTATTCCAGATTCCAGTGAGAGTTTTTCTTGTTTAGCCCTTAGATGAAGATGAACCCCGACGTCAATGGCAGACCGTCTTTGGACAGTCTGTATTTTCAATCCGGTCGGAATGAAAACTCTTCGAGTCAGCCACCCTCACTTCCCAAAAGCTGTCCATTCATCAAGGTGAATCTGACGGCTCTGACAACCACTTCTCTGCTGCACCCATCGCCATCAGTCCTGCACCCATCAGCGCTGTCCAGAACCTTCATCAATCACCTACACTAAACCAATTCGTCACCCTCGAGGCGTCTTTTCTACTCATCGCAAGTCATCATTGAGCAAAACCACATTTATTTTGGTTTATTATTTTCCAAAATAAAACTAGAATCAAGCGAGAAATTGTTTTTAACGCTTCTCTCAACGTTTTCTGATGTTTACGTTGCAAGATACCATTCTTGAAAAAAAAAAAAGCAGACCGCTTTCCATGGTACCACTTGCATAGTAACCTCGGACCAAATTAATGAAATTTGTCGTTAACAGAAAAAAGGTTTACGAAAGCTCCTATCCGGGTTCCGTTTGTTCTCAAAAGTTTGTTAGGTAGGTAAGGTACTTGTTCTCAAAAAAGGTCAGTCCTTAACCTACCCCCAAGCGAAATCGGACCGCATGGTAGTGAGAAATTGAGATTTTGAGGATTTTACATTTGCGCTTGCGCAGAGGCCAATATCAATCTGACATGGATGAAATTCATATGGGGCCATCGAGGAAGAAATCAGCACAATCCCTGAAAATTGTATCAAAATAGGATGAACATTTTAGAAGTTATTTGTCTGACAAATATTTACGGACTCATTATAGGTCTGTTCCAACTGTCGGCTAATTCGAATACTTTTAGGTGTGTTCCACACCTACCCTATACAGTCTGTCAGACATGGAACTAAAACCGACTTTGGTCAGGAATTTCCAAAACTTAAAATTCTAGTGGAAATTTTGATTTTGGTTGACAAAACCTAATAACATTATGTTCTTCTTCCAAAAGTGATAAAGCTTTGGCGCCTACACTCTTCCACCGCTCTAGCTCCATGGTTTGTAGTTCAGATTTATTATACTGGAACCTTGTTATTTCGGATTTATTACAGTTGGAAACTCTCTTCGGAGTCAAGATTCTTGGAGTGTCTTCTTGTGGAAGTAACTCCGGTAGCAGAGAAGAAAGAGGGAGGACCAGTTTTTGTTGGTTTCATCGGATACCCTTGATAGAAAGGGAGCGGGTGCCACTTGCCACCACTGTTAAGCGGGCAAGGGACGGAGCCCAAAATGTCCTCAAAAATGCCTAAATCTCAGCTACCGAAGGGTTTATAGGAACTCTAACATCATTACTACTTAGGACCAATAAGTTTAAAATACGGATAACCTCCCCCCCCCCCCCCCCCCCCCCCCCCCCCCCCCCCTAACCATTTTAGCGTTGCACAGTTTTTTTTTCTATTTTTCTCGACCAATTTCCAACGGATTTTGATGCGGCTGGCGGCATTCTTCCTATTTGTTTATTTTCTAAGGAGTCTATGTGCCTTTATGCCAATTTGACTTTTGAAAAAGGACGTGAAAAATTCAAAATTACGAACTTAAAATTATCACACCGCATCAAAGTCGGACGAAAATTAGCTGAGAAAAATTGTATATTGTGTATTTATTGCTCGTTGTTCATATAATATACAGGGTGGTCCCAAACGTAACGAACTTAGTTTGAGGTCTTATAGGGAATTCCACGCTGATCACGAATATACCACATATTAAGGGTCCCTGAATAAATCTTGACCACTTTTTTCCTCAAAAAACAACTTTTTTCGAAGGTTTTTGGGCAATAAACAAGGAAAATATCTTGAAAATCGAAAAACACCTCGAAATAACATTGTAGGAAATTAAGTTCTGCGTCGAATGAGATCAACGCC
>JAEMON010000004.1:4941110-4951762 GCA_030264115.1 Lygus lineolaris | reverse complement strand
GGGTAACTTTGAACAGGGTTTTTTTTCTCATGAAGGATGATGGGGTAACATTGGACAACACGTTTTCGACTGTTTTCTTTTTCCCACAGTTTACTGTTCAAAATTCCACGAATTTACCGTCATAAGGTAGGTGCCCGCAGTTACCACAACTACAGTAAAGAAGTCGGTGTGGAGGAAAATGAAGGTTTTTGGGTCATAATTTTTCACGTCCTTTTTCAAAAGTGAAATTGGCATAAATGCACATAGACTACGTAGAAAATAAACAAATAGGAAGAATGCCTAGAATGAATGAAGAGAATGAATAGAATGAATAGAAAAATGGAAAAACTGTGCAACGCTAAAATGGTTAGGGAAGGGGGTAGGGGGGAGTTTATCCGTATTTTAAACTTATTGGTCCTAAGTAGTAATGACGTTATAATAAGATTTCTTATAAACCCTTCGGTAGCTGAGATTTAGGCATTTTTGAGGACATTTTGGGCTCCGTCCTTGCCCCCTTAATATGTGGTATATTCGTGATCAGCGTGAAATTCCCTATAACACCTCAAACTAAGACCTCAAACGTATAATGTTTTATCAACGTATTAAGAAGTTACCAGGTGTCCTAATTGAGGCCAGAAAGACAGTCGCACGATGCGGATGAACGGTCGGATTCGGATTGGTTTGATGCTAGGTCGCATCGTGTAGATCGGACAGTCGTACGAACAAACACACTTCCGAGAAGGCACGTGTCCCTCCCTACCGTCTCTGGCCTTCCATCCGGTCGTGCTACCCGCAGTTGGATAAATGCATCCGTTCGACTCAAGTTGATCGCATTCACATTGGTCGTGTGATAGTCGGTGGTGTGTGTTGTGCCTAGCTGAGTAAAATGGTTTTAAAACAATGGATTTTGAGGAAGAACTTATAAACGAGGTGAGGTGCCATGATTTGTTGTGGGACAAGAGGAGTGACTCCTACAAACATCGGGCAAAAACGGACCGAGCTTGGCAGGCTGTTGCTGACAAATTGAAAAAACCAAGTAAGTTATTTAATTTTAATTTCACTATATTCAATTTAAACATTGTATACATTATTCATCAACTGTTGGGGGGATACACATTTTGTATAGGTATACATTTATACGTTTCTGCTGGCGAAATAAGTAGCGAACAGTTCTGTGGTGTTTTTTGGTGCCTTGGTGGGTTATTGGTGCCCCGTGAGTTGAGCAGAGACCTCATGTGGTGCTTGACCATCCTCATCCATAATTATTATGTTGTGCAGTAGGCAAATTGTTTTCAAATTCGTGATGGAATTGTCGACGTTTGTCGAAGTTAATCGATTTCAACCAAATTCGGAACCTCTCGGCAGCTGCTCCAAACCTGCGTTCTATTGTCACTCTCGTGGGAGACAAGTGTTCGTTGAAAAGTGTTCTGGACCGTATGGACCGGTTGGTAACCGTCTTTGAGGATAAGGTCTCAGAAGAAAATTAGAGCAAAGGCTTCATCTCCAAGGAACACATACGGAGCGACAATATTTGAGTTAGGAAGTGGTTCTTGCGCCGGCAATTTACATCTTCCATTCTTGATTTCTTGATAAAATTTGGATGAACTGAGCACTCCGCCAACTCTGTCTTTTCCATATGCACCAATGTCAATAATTCGAAATCTGCAGTCTGAATCACAAACTGCCATGAGCACGATTTAAAAAAAAAATGTTTATAATTGAAGTACATACTAAGGTGAATGTGCTTCCCGTCAATGCAGCCTATGCAATGAGGAAATTTCCCTTTATTCTCAAAGCCTTTTGCTACGGAATTGAATTCCCCAGCTGTAGGGAATTTCATGTGCCCCTCCTTCAGTCCAAATGTCAAGACATACTTCTATCACTATTCTTGCAATAGCGGATTTCGAAATTCTGAACGAAAACCCAAGACCACCAAGAACCTGAAAAAAAACAATAAAAAGTTATGAGTATCCAAATTAATTTCATAAAAACGTAAATGGATATTTTCCAAACCGATGTGTACATTTTGGTTTATTATTTCATTTATTATGCCTAAGGTAGATTACACTCACGGCTTTTTGGTATTTACCTATTTTTCTCTCTCTGTCTATTTTTCCAGAGGAACAAGTCAAATCTAAGTGGAGAGGGTTGAGGGATGTCTTCCTAAGGGAAATTAAGAAAGTTCAGAAGGGACATTCTGGAGATCCAGGCAGTCCATCCATCTCAAACTACACTGGCAAATGGGTCTATTTCAACGACATGTGCTTTTTGAAAGATACCATCGTGTCCCGGACAACTGAACACAATTTTCAAGAAAACGAGACTGAACCAGGAGGCACCGAACATGATGTGGCTGTGGGTAGTCAGATTCCGGAAGAATTACAAGAAGACAATGGTGCTGTCCTCACTTTCACCCAAGGAGTTGTTCAACAAGTTCCCACTGCTCAACAAGAGAATGTTGATGACCCACCATCCTCTGATTCCGAGATGATCGACGTTTCAGAGAACATTCTCAAGCGAACGTCGTCATCAATCAACAGAAAAGCCAAAAAAGGAAAACTATCAACTACTCCAGAAACGACAGAATTCCAGAAAGTGATGGTTCAAATAGAACGGGACAAAGTTGCCACGTTTTCGTCAAACCACAGGGTTATTGAAAAATCTGATGATGATGATATTTGTTTTTTAAAATCGCTTGCTCCCTATTTTAAGGGGTTGAGCCCTGTTCATAAACTGCGGCTGCGAAGCAAAATTCAAAATTTGATCGCAGATGACATTTCCACCTAGCATCCATCATCAGAAAGCTCGACTGCTACTCCATTACCATCTCCAGGGCACCATGGTTATTCCGACCCAGGAACCACCCATGCCGCCTTCAGATACGCCAATTTAGTCGAGGAGATGTCGTCTGATTGTACACTCTTGTGTTTTGGTTATTCCGAGGTACCTACCTAGATTATTTGGTGAAGTTCACATTTCTTTACTTTGGTTTCTTTGTTAGTTGATTTGCAATAAATTGATTCTTGGTTGTTTAGAAATTGCATACCTACCTACGTGTTTCTTTTAATAAAAGCTTTTTTTTTTTTTACTTTAACCTTTTTTGTTCCGGTACATTCAAATTAATAATAATAATAAAACGCTGCAAATTGTATCACAAGGGTTTATTATTTTTGACCCCCAGGTCACAAAACCATTCCCAGCGGGCAAATTGCCTAAAAAACAAAATTGAATTGAAATTTATGACTATTCTTCTACATTTTTACCCTTGAAATGAGATATCCTCGATCTGGTGCTCTATGAGTTGCTGCTGGCATCCTGGTGTGTACTGATAGAAGACATCCTCTTGACTTCGCAGCTCGCAATACAGGTGGTGAAATTCACCAAGTTTCGCACGCATTTTGTACATTTCTTTGACCGCATTCCTTCGTCGATTCGTTGCAGGTTGTTGCAGTTCCACAGCTGTCAGGTAAATGTTTCTAAACAACAATGCTGCATCCTCGTCATCCATCTTTCACTTGAATTCACAAAATTTTCAAGCGACAATCTGCTGGAAACGGAAACAACTGGAAATAATCTGCAGGAACTAGTCGCACGAGTGGGCATCAACGCCCAAATTATAGACGTTCGCTAGTTAGGACACACATTTTGATCGTAGGTACGATCAATACGCGACTCGTACGATGGTAGTACGATCATCGCTGGTCGCATGGTCGTAAGATGGAGGCCCAGCTAAGGCACAGTGTTACAGTCCAATGGCGATGAAATTCATAGGGCATCGTCACGGGGCTAACCCTCACAATCCCTGAAAGTTTCATCAGATTCGGACGATAACTTTATATAATTGTGCCTTGGACTAGGAATTGACCACAGACCGACAGACAGGCATAGAACCTAGTAGCTATTGCTTTTCCATTCGTGATGAAATTCTTAGGTAATTCTTGGAGTCAGCCCCCAATTACCCTTCGGATTCGAGCCAAATCGGTCCAGCAGGGACTGAAAATTCCAACCGTTTATTATTGAAAATAATAAACCAAAACCGGAGTTTCAGGAAATTCGCGTTTTCGCATGCGTACACTCTACTTGTGGTTCAACGGCGATGAAACTACTATGGGACCGTCTAGAGGCTAACCCTCACAATCCCCCCTGAAAATGTCATCAATATCGGTCTTAACTTCATAAAGTTTTGCCTGGGACAGACAACAGACCACGGACAGACATGGAACCAAAATTGTTCAGGAAGCTCTGAAACGTAAAAAGCAAGTAGAAATTTGGATTTTGGAGGACACATTTTTTTAATTATTATCTTGCACGAATACCTACTAGCTTCCTACCTTCGGTAGTGAGGAAGCAAAAAAATTATTCTTTTTCGTTCGTCCTTCTTTATTTTTTATATTTTCGGAAAATGTGTTCGATCACAAACACCAAAGAGCTCGCCCAGCTTTGTGCCCAATTCTTCACCCAGCTGCCGCTTGGACCGCAGCGATCGCTATGCACGAGGCCTATAGGAAGACTGAATATATTGATATATTCAGTCTTCCTATGTCGAGGGAAGTGGGAGGATACAGTTTGGTCGGTACAAAGACATAATTATACTTCAATACATTCTTGAGTTCTCATTAGGTACAACTCAAACAGTATTCTGGAGTCGGCTTACCTAATATAGGTACTCGAGTATAATGATGCATCAATAGTTGACATTTTAACCAAATTTTCCGCTTTCACAGCCATTGTTCTAAGTCCACCTCTGTCTTGATCAAGAAAATCTCTCTGAGCTAAAAACGACGCCTTCTGGTGGACTTGGAATAATGTCAGTGAAGGCGAAAAATTTGGTTAAAATGTCTACTACCTATTGATGCATCACTATACTCGAGTACCTATATTAGGTAAGTCGACTCCAGAATTCTGTTTGAGTTGTAATGAGAACTCAAGAATAATGTTGAAGTGTAATTATGTCCTTGTACCGACCAACCTGTCTCCTCCCACTTCCCTCGACAAATATTTACCGACTTGTGTTTATCTTCTCCTTCGTCTTCCAGTCGAAAGGTTCCGACGACGTCTCAGGTTAAATACGGTCTCCAGAGCGTATCTCCAGGTCGTAGTCCCCAGGGCGTATCTCAAGACCTCAGCCCTCGGAAACTCCATCAATCAAGTGGGTCTCCGGTCTGGGGATGAAGAGGACGTAGATAAGGCGAGCGGCCCACATAACAGCTGTATACCCTGTACTGTACATTAAGTATTACAATCCATTTCCAACACCGATAAGACGCAACGCATACCTCCGTTGATGCTTTACGACCCACGAACTTCTCCATTTTTCATCCACACATCTTGACACGATTCAGGACGGCACACATTAATATAGTGACGACATCACAATAAGTAGGCACCTCTAGTTTTCTACGAACTCAAATAATCGTAAACTTGAGATAAATGACCGCATCTCGTTATCTGGCAGTTTTATTCCATTTTTTGGTGATGTGAGGCTCAGGCTTCACATTACTTTGCTTGCTCATAAAAACTTTTGAAACATTTATATTTGTTTAATGTTATTTTCATGGTCAATTGAGACCATCAAAGTAGCTGGTGCCTATTTTCTGGAGATCTGGGCGCATTGGAAGTTGTTTGTAACTATAAATCTGAAGAGATGTATTCCCGATCCTTAGTGTACTTTGAGGGAAAAGATAGAAAATGTGCAGAAAAGGACGAGGGCTGATTTGTTTGCTGGTTCATCCTCACAGAATTTCTTCAGCATCAGAACTTGTTCGTCATGTTTGCAAGGGCTGCTTTGGTGACTATAGCAAGCTATACTGCCATGCTTAAACATTCAGTCGTATTTGTCGATTTTTCAAAATTGAGTTATTGGTACGAGGTATTACCAGTGGGGGAATAACACCGTACCTGTAGGGGTTTTTAATCACAAAACCTGTTAGGTCGTTTTCCAGAAAGTTTGGTGAAGTGCAGAACGACTGAATGTCTTAGCACGGCTGTATATACCTACCAACATAAAGTTGAATCGATAACCATAAAAAAGAACAGTGAAAATCAGTGTTCAGCCTGTTGCCATCGTTTCATTTTCACCCTTCAGACCTGAGGAAAGCATGAATGTGAATAGGATAGGGGTCTATCATTTTTATCTTTTGACCAGTGTTTTAGATTGAAATACGTAGGTACATGAAATTATTATTTTACTGTGGCTAACCATCAACTGAATTTTCTCCATTCTGAATAAGTTTATCCTATTGTGATATCCTGGGTAATCCCTATGGGGTCCCTACGTAGGAGGTGCGAATCCTAAAAATGGGATTCAAGTTAAAACTGGCTACATGAATAACCTTGGGAGGCATCGTGAGCTCTCGATGCAATCATGTTCAATGTTATGGAATTCCGAAACCATGAATGACATGAAAATAGTCATACGCACCCCAATGACATGGAGACAAACTGAATGGGATGTCAAGTTACCTAAGAAGTACCTACTGAAAGGACTGAGATGCACATATTATGTAAACTTTTTCATAAGCGAAAATTGAAAAATTAGTTGAGATATGGGAAAATATCAGCTATAAAGTAGCGTAATTGTGAAAAGGCTTTAGGTACATTTGTAAAGTGCCTGAAGGCATTCAACTGACAATTATTTTGTCGGGAATATTAGGTACACTATGCTCGATTGTATTTTTTCAAACGTCAGATTCTATTCAGAATTGTACTTCTGAGTGGATTACCATCGATGAAATTGTCTAAAATTGGCTGGACTTATTGTAAGATCATTGGGTTGAGCATTTGATGTGAAAATTCGCAAGTCATCCTATTAGAAAATATAGATAAATCCTACAACAATTTTTATTTCAAGTTTTGAGGCAAGTCATGTCGTGGATACTAGTAGGTACTAACTCTCGATAGTTCCACAATACTGATTTCGATTGTTCCGATATCTGGGAGGTGTTTGCTCCTGTACGACGCCTCGTTTCGCTTCAATGGTCATCCATTCATCTCTCGTCATCGAGGTCCGGTCGGGACGAAGGTCCACTCCAGCTGATGTGACCCTGATATGACCTCCCCCCTCCATCCTTCCTTATTATCTATGACTACTACGAGTTTGTTGTCCGGGCTAAAATAGTCCTCCACGCACGACCTCAGAGTTGTGTCGACACTCTCCTGTTGTTGGGACACGCGTGTTGACACAGATCCCCGTCGTATCAGCCGTCAGCCATGATAGACCGAATCACGGCGAATAACAACAAGCTTCTGGTCCTGAACGAATCCCAAAAGATGAATGAAATTCGTTCTTATTGGGAGCCTATAAGTGCGTTCCACAGTTAGAGTACCTACCTAACATCAAGTTGCAGCTTTATGAATGAACTACTGTCTATGTGGATAACACGCTTATTGCGGATGCGGATGATATAGTTATCTTCTGATTAAAGTTGATCTAGAGGTCTTACGTATTTAATAAAAAATACCTACCTATGACAAATCGAAAAAGCATGATTATTATTACCTTATTTATTTAGTTACCTATTACCTACCAAAACTATACAAAAATTTTGGGTTAATTATTACCTACTAGCTATTCAAACCGTAGATCTTTGGGATCGAGTATATGAAAAACGTCAACCAAGTTGAATGGGCCATTATTTGAACATTTAATAGGAATTGGACAAATAATATTCGGAGTTTTGCCACTAACTGACAACGAATTTCATGTTTGCGCTCCAAAGCAGCGATTTGCCGCTAGATTGCAATAATTATGATACTTCGTCAGAAACCATCATGTCCCAAATTGAATACTCAAAATCACTTACTGGTGACTGACTTACGTATGCATTCATGCAAATCAATTTCATTTCAATCCTGATTTTCCCCTAATTTTCAAACTAGATAGGTATTACCTGTATTATGTTACCTACTAGAAAAGTTCGTTTCTAGCTTGAAACCGTTTTTACAATCAGAGAAACTTTAACGATTTTTAGAAAATTTGCTTTTCCATGTTTATTTACCTAGTACTTCTTGTCCTTTAAGAGAATGCCTAAACAAGGAATTGTTTTCCAAAACGCTGCAAACTATTACACAACGGTTTCCTATTTTCTGTATGAATCGCCCACCTACAAAGATCCTGTTGGTATATACTATATATATATATAGTAACTATAGTAATTAAGTAATGTGAGATTGTTCAAATAAATTGTAGGTAATATTATTCATTTCGTTGTTTGTCTGTGGAGTGAAGAGGTAGGTAATGAAATTATTTTATAATCGTATTCCAACACTCCCACATTATTCTCGGTGCCTACCGCAACAAGTCGCGTCCGATAGCCGTGCGAAGGGGGCGCAACCGACATAATACGATATACGTAACCCTCGGTCGCCTATACGGTCTAACTGGTCATTTGATACTCGAGGTGAAGGTCCCTGGTAATGCACTATACCAAGAGCGACCAACCGACCGAAGAGCGGCGTCTGGCTAAAGGCTAACAAAAGGGGGTAGGAAGCCTTCATCCTTCATCTTCCTCCTATCAGATGAAATGCACTCAAGCAGCCTCGTGAGAACCCAACCAGACCCCTAATCCGACACCGAGCCAACCAACCAAGCAACAAAGACGCCACTATCTGCGCTTAGGGGGCGTCAAATCGAATCATCATGATCCGAGCTAAACTGTTTAATTTCACTTTATTTAGATCAACTCTAACACTTCGGAGTTTAGGGAATACGTTGGTAGGTACCTACATAAGATCCCTACTTGTGGCACCTATGTAAGTATTTATTTATTCAATTATCGGGCAAAGCCCAAATTGTATGCGGTTGATTAAATGTTCTTCCAATTGTATTGCGGCAGTACAACAACATCAGTGGCTCATCGAAGTGTTCAATGCATTAATGCTTTCGGTGGGCTCTTTGAAATGACGCAGTAGGTAATACCTACAGAGTAAGTAATACCTGCAGTTTTTAAGAATCTCAAATAATGCTATTTCGAAGCTCCAATAAAAACATTTAAACCTAAATTTTAAGTTCATACTACCTGCCTACCTTCCTGCGCCTATCAAGCAGTTTATCAACAGATCAAAATTTCTAAAACTCGCCAAAAATCGTAGGTACAATCTTGAGAGCTGGCGTTGGTCTCATTCGACGCAGAATTTATAGTTCTACCACGTTTATTTCGAGGTGTTTTTCGATTTTCTAGATAATTCCCTTTTTTTTAGCTAAAATACTCAAAAAACGTCGAAAAAAGTGGTTTTTTGCGGAAAAAAAAAGATTTATTCACGGACTCTTAATATGTGGTATATTTGTGATCAGCGTGAAATTTCTCATAAGACCTCAAACTAAGTCCGTTACGTTTGGGACCACCTTGTATAGTGCACTAAGCGTTTCTCAATGCGCGAACTCCCCTAACGAATTCTGCAAAATTGGCATTGAATAAACGTATCCCCTTCGAGGCGATTGGCAGTTCTCATGATCCTTGGGATGTGTGAGTAAAACACATACTTCATCTCTGAATGTGGCACCTGGGTAGATCTGGAGGGAACACGAAAGTCCAACCTGGCGAGAAATTCTGGTGCTTCGACAGCTCCATGACCCTATGGAGAAAAGTCATCTCAACTACTCTCCTTCTGTTCTCAGGGGTATCCATCCAGTTCTAACGATGTCATAATTTGCCGGGAACATACTTTCCAATCGGAACTTGGAAAAAACCATTCGGAGGAACTTCAGCTGCACCCTCTCCACAATCCTGATGTGTTCCTGGCAGTGTGAGGACCAAATTATGGTGGCGAACTCAAGTATTGGCCTCACTTGGGATACATTATAACAAGCGAAATACCTCCATTTGCTTGAAACCCCTAGATGTTCTCCAGAGCTCCAGACAAAGCCCAAGGAGCGACGTGTCTTTAAAGAGATCCCTTCTATGTGAGGAACGAATGTCAACTCAGAATCCACTAATACTCCCAGATCACGTACTTGATTTACTCGTCGAAGGGAGTGGTCCTCGATTGTATAATTGAACACAATGGGGGTCCTCATCCTCCTAAAGGAAATGTAGCAGCACTTTTCATTATTCAGCAGCATTACACTCCTTTTACACCGGGTAGTAGTTGTTGTTGACCGTTTCCTGCTCTCCAAAATTTAATGGAAAGCATTACCTCGGTCTACTTTAACTGGAGTAATGACAAAGAACGTTGTTATGACCGCCCCACTTTATTTCACCGTCACGTCATGTATAGGGAATAGGGTCAGAACCAAGCACACCTTACCGCAAAGGTAAGGCGTTGTTTGGTAAGGGGTTGTTTATTGTGTTTGGTTAATTATGACCCTATTCCTAATACATGACGTAATGGCAAAGTGACCACGATTTATGGTGATAGTCTAGGATACTCTAGCTAACCTTGATCGCCTGACTATACATCATGATCCTATAAGGTAAAGGCACCAGTTATTGGCCGCCTCCTTCTTCAAGTTCGTTTATTATTACACAGATGTCTCTGATATCGTTTCAAGTCCTCTTGTTAGTTAACCCAACTAATACAGAAGGCATTGGCACAAAAGGAGTTACAGTGTAACCATATTGAAACCTCAAAGTTCAGTTCGAAGTGATCGTGCCGTCGCATGTGGATCGAAACCACCGGTTCCTTGTGAAAACGGTAAGGCCCTCCGCACACGGGGCGACGACCACTCGAAGGAG
>JAEMON010000004.1:4915688-4927016 GCA_030264115.1 Lygus lineolaris | reverse complement strand
GGATTTTTGACTTGTCACACTCCTATTCTTGAGGTGCGACCTTTTGTATTTAATTGTAACAAAATAATCTATTACGGTAAACAGGGGTTACTTCGCACACAAGGGGTTACTTTGAACAGACAAGCTGTAGAATCGAAAATCCTCGTAGTGGGCTTAGCGGAAACTAAGCTTATCCTAGCTTAGTTTCCAAGCTAGCGACCTTTGGTTGGTCCTGAACTTTCAAGTTTTACTGTAGAATGCACTGCGATTGTGAAGTTATCAAGTTGGCTAACCTGGGCTGTTGGCGCCTTCTTGTCGGACTCGTGTGATAACAGCATTTTTGACAACAGTGCCCCAAACCTCATCTGCCGCGGAGTTCATGTGAGAGAAACCGTTTCAGATGAGTGATATTTTTGTTACCAATCTATTTGGCTACATTTTCTTTTCTTTTTTCATGTCTCTAACTCATTTTGTTGATTTTATATCGCTACTCAACTAAAAAACGGGAACTTTGAGGGGCTACTTTGAACAAATTCTTAGCCGTTTTGATGACACTGGAGGTACTTTGAACAACGCCCCAACATCAACTTGAAAAAGAAAAAGAATCTTGAAGAAAAACCTTTCTGTAAAACGAAGTGAAAGAACTGTAGGTACCAACCTGAAAAAAATTGAAAAATGCCAAGTGAGTACGGACTCTCATGCGGATGCTGAAGGGGAAAACATCTATTCCAATAGGTACCTACTTAATAAAAGTTGTACAATAAAAAAAACTCCCTCAGATGAGCAGAGCAGGGTTAGCCTACTACTGTCCTGAGGGAAAACAAACTATTCTTGATTTATCTTAAGTTTGAATTACTGGCCTAGAAAAAAGGAATAGTTGTCCAATAACACCACCATATAAGTAGGTACATCCTGCAAAACAGGTCATTACATACTTAAGCCATGTAAGTAGGTAAGTCTAAGTAAGTAGGTAGGTGCATAATATTAGACCTGTATAGGTTGGCCGGTACTAGAATAAAAATGTATACATTCATACCTCCTTCATAATTCCACACAAAATAAATACTCAGAGCGAGCCAAATTTTGCTAGGTTATTTTTTGAACTGTTTGTGCCATTTCGAAAGAAAGACGACATACAACATACACACAAAAATACGCAGATGTGAGTTGATACATCACACAATAGTTAACTACCCACCAAGTCCCATAATTCATAGCAATATTGTAGAATTACGATATTGAAGAATTGAGATTAGATACCTATTTTCTAGGCAGATCCCCTGAACCAGTCCGTAAGTACCTAACCTAAGTAACAAACGAAATTACCCACCTAATTTCAGGTTCCACAGTAGATACGATATGGTCAGTACGATAACAGACAATGCTGAAAAGTATATTCTTTGATAAATGTTACATTAATAATATTAATTTTTGATGACAATTTATTTCGGTGCTCCTGAACGTCAAGTATCGAACGCTACCGATCTTGACTTACTATTTTATTTTCACTAGTACCTATAGTGACTGCGTAAAAATGCCTGAATATTAGGTAGGTACCTACAAACAATAATTCAATTTATAGAATGAGTAATTTGTTATCAACATTTTTTTGCAGGACCCGTGTCCGTGTCCCGTGAGTACTTTCAGCGACATCAGTAGTTGTTCGGACCTACTTAACAATAATACTTTCTTTTTTTTAGCGCGCATTAACTTTTCACCCCTTCTCCTCTTCAAAATTTATTTTACTTAATTTCTTTTGGATCGGAAATAGTGCCGTTTTCCGACTGGGTTTACTGAGCAAATCCCGTAACTAAGAGAACCATTTACTTCATATTTCTCTCTAATTAAGGAAGATTTTGGTTTGTTATTTTCAATAATGAACCTTTGGAATCGAAGACGAAAAATTTAACACCCCTCAAAATTTGTTGTTTTACTTTTCATGATGCGTAGAATCCAAGAGTCGGTTTTTACTAGTAATTAATTATCCGAGAGTCGTGTCATTAGTTCATTACAAAATTCAGTTACTAAGGAAGCGTTTGCTGATTTGCTGATCTTTGAACGGAGATTCGGCCCACTCAAGAAGATTTGAGATTCACACTCTTGTTTCTGCTCTTTTTTCCGTGCAACACTTAAGTCCTTACAGGGGGCGAACGGATGATTCTAAAATGCCCCGCTAGGTCTCATTCGACGCTAAAGTTCTATCCGAAATCGATGAAAAAAATATACCTTCCTAGGGCGTTTTGAAAATTTCATCCCCTATTTTTTACCCCCTAGATAAGACTGACGGTAACGCCAAGCTTCGGGGCACAACTAGACACCAAGTGGGGCCGGTATGCAAAATTTAATTTCAAAAAATTTGAAAATTTCATTTTCAAAACCCCCTAGCTCAAAAACTTCGAATAGGGAGGTATATTTTTTCCGTCGATTTCGAATAGAAGATAATTTTTAGCGTCGAATGAGACCTCGCGGAGCATTTCGGAACCAACCGTTCGCTTCCTGTAAGGACTTGAGGGTTGAACGAAAAGAAGAGCAGAAACACGAGTGTGAATCGCAAATCTTCCAGAGCTGGCCAAATCCCTGTTCTAGGATCAGCTGATCAAATGCAACTTTTTTGCGATTTCACCGAACCAAGTTTCTAGTTTACTTTGAGAAGCTTCCTTAGTTACTGAATTTCGTTATGAATGAATGACACAACTCTCGGATAAGAATAATTATAAGTAGGTACGTACTCATTGTTCCCTATGAATGATGTGAACCTAGCGATGTATTTAAGGTAGGTAAGATATTCACCATTATACCAAAAGGATATTATTTGTAGATGGGCAATCTATACAGAAAATAATTAACCGTAGCGTAATAATTTGCAGCTATATTTTTAATAAAACCAGTTGCTACCTTATTTTTGTGCTTATAAATGATCGATTTTTTCAGCTTTTCTCAAAATACATTCCTCGAGTAAGTATGAATCTCTTCTAATATTGTCTGACTGACTGAATGGGGGAATATAGTCGGACCAGCCTAACCAGATTAAATAGGCTATTTGGGATTTTTAAAATTTGAGCCAAAGGCTCCCTTTCAGCTAAGCTCCCCATACAGGGCCTAAACTGTATGAAAATAAGAGAATATATCTCTCCGAATTATAACTAGTCGTAATTGTGTAGGAGATCCTGGAAAAGTTCCCAACTTGGACAGGGAGTTCAGAAGGGGAGTTTTGGGGTAGTCGGTATAGTAATATTATACTTACACTTTTTTTCAAAAATTAGTTTCAAATTAAACTTTATTGATTTTAATTTAACTATTTTGATTTCAATTTAAACTAAGTACCATATTAATTTCAATTATGAGGTAGATATACTAACAGTAATTTAAATTGAGATTAAAATGCCTTAAATTCGAATGAATGAAATTTAATTTGAAATTAAAAAAATGTACTTAGCCTGGTAAAATAAAAAAGTTATTAGGTAAATAAAGATGTTAAATTTGAAATTAAAAAATTCTAATTTGTCGAAAATAAAGTTTTTAGTAGTTTAATTAGACGGAAGAAAGCCATAGGTACTAGTAGGTGCCCAATCTACATTTTCCATATAAAATCGATTTTTTTTTTCGCAGGGCCAGAATGACGTGAGTATTGCCGTTTGTTTAACCATTTATTATTGGAAGTGGGAGTTCTGAGTTCTCATTTCAACAATTCAGCGTTAGTGTGGGTACTACTAGGTTCCTACAGATCAATTAGGTACTACTTGTTGGAAAGAAACATGATTCTGAACGACGTGAAATTATAGGTACCTTGGTATATATATAACTTTTTCGACTACAGAATAGAGTGATATACTCGTATCTACGCAGACATGTTTTTAACATTGTTGTGACAAACTCCGTACAAATCATGGGATGGGAAGTTACCCTAAATTCTGGGTTTTTTTTCTTCATCACTGATCTAAATGTGATGATAATTTCACAGATTTCTTTCGAAGATGTGTACCACCCCTATTCACCAAAAGTAAGTACATTCTGACACAATGCTATACCTAATATAGCTTTCTATAGTAAGTGGATGGGTTTGGATGATGAAGAAGAATTGGTTGAATTCTCCTTAAAATTTTTTTAAGAAGGGAGGGACGAAAATATAAAGCTGAAATATATAGTTTTCTTAAATAAAATGGATATCAACAAGAATTTATCAACTGAAAGGTTTTGGTCGAACTATATTGGTAGTATATTGCTTCAGAAACCCAGAAACCCAGGTCGATATTTGAGGAAGAGATGTCAGGAAGGATTTCAGCGACTGCAATCAGGAGCTCAAGCACGAGCTCAAGCACTTCGATCCCGATACCATCAACGTCGATATGCTGCCCAAATAGCTCGTGAACGAGCAGCTGAGTGCTTAGAAGTGAGTTGATTGAATTTTACATAACATTGAAGAGATTCCCATGGAATGCAAAGGATGGCCTACCCTTCGAGCATAGATAGATGTACCTACCTACCTAATCTGGTAGGCTCTGTTTGTTGGAGCTTGCAGTCATACGTGCACTGCGCAGTCGGTATAGGACGAAGAATGTAATGGAAAATGGCTGACGCCTGTACGAATGCGTAGATCTGATGTGGCGTAAACAGTGAACGGCTATTCAAAACCGTATTGTGGTATTCTTCCAGGAAGAATTAGTTATATGTTAGAAGTTAGAACCCACCATGTATGTTAACATAATGGCCGGCCACCCAACAACACAAACTAGGTGGTACCAACCTACTCCTACCTACCTTCCTGCGTTTAATAAAAATTAGAGGTCTCGTAAATTCCTGTTTTACGAGGTAGTTAATCCCTCAACTTAATATCTCACCTGTATTAAGTTGGTAGGTTCTTCATTTCTGCGAATTTCTGCAACAGTTTGGTTCCCCGTTCATGACGTAACCCTCACCGCAATCAAATAGGAAACTTCTGGTAGTTTCAATCCACATGAATCTGTCAAAATAACACTAACTTTGAAATTAACTTATTCCTTTTCTTCATTTTTCCCCTTGAAACTAAATGTATGCACTAACAACTCTACTCTCACATCTCACACAGGATGCTCCCGAACCAACAGGTAAGTCCGAAATTGGTAGGTATGTGC
Source organism: Lygus lineolaris (assembly GCA_030264115.1). Taxonomy (NCBI): domain Eukaryota; kingdom Metazoa; phylum Arthropoda; class Insecta; order Hemiptera; family Miridae; genus Lygus; species Lygus lineolaris. The sequence continues at coordinate 4,921,926 of JAEMON010000004.1, read as the reverse complement.
CTACTTAACTATTATTTTTATATTCATCAACTTGCACTATAGTTAGGATTGATGATTATAGTCTATAGCCGATTCAAATCTTTTTTTTTTTTTTTTTTTGTAAATCTAACTTTCTTCTTTTGAGGATCTGAAGTTACCTAGTATCGTAGTATCGATGGATATTGTTTCTGCTCCTTGCTCTAAGGCAGCCAATGTAAGCCCGACCTGTAAAATCTGGTTATGTTTTTGTTTCTAGGTCGAGAAGTGGAGATATTAGAAGGTACTTAAACACAATTGATTTGACTATATTTTAATGTTATATCTACTATACATATATATAGCCTTGCAGCTTAAATGTACATTTTGTGAACAAACCATAGACCATTACGTATATTCTCTCCTCCAGACCATAAATAAACCACAGACCAAAACTTATATTCTCTCTTCAGTTCTGGGAAGGACGGGGGTCACAGTCATTCTACCCTTTCTCATAAATTCCAGGTCCTGCTGCGTGTGATATGCTTGACGAGATTCAATTATTCATCCCGGACGCAATATCTACTCCTAGAGATAGATTCAGGACAAGATTTTTACCAGGATATCAACATCGTCCAGTGAGTTGAAATATTGGAGATTACTTTTTGTGATTCAAGTCTAGTGTGTTCGCATATTTTTCGCTTTGTTTCCGTGTCTGTCTGCCTGTTGTCAATTCCATTTCCCAGTTAGAGCTTTTTAGACCCAATTTTGCTCAAATTTGGAGAGTAATGGGATCAGCCCGTATAATTGCCTAAGAATTAAATAGCGATGGTATTAGTAGCAGCCACTGCATCTATGCAACCTTGCGATTTCGGCCACGTAAACTTTCGAATCTATTTGACATATAAATGTTGATGAAACTTCCAGGGTTTGAGCATGTTGGCCTCTAAACGGTCCCCAATGAGTTTCATCGCAGCCCATACCTATGGCAGTATTATACACCTATTAGTTAATGAGCACATAGGTGTTGTTAAGGTTTTATCAATTAAACACAAATGCACTCATCGTAATCCTGACACACACTGATGACATTTTATTAATCAACACAAGCTATCCACAACATCATCATCTTTTAGTCTAGAATCAGCAGTAGACAAAGACAAAGTTGTCGATGCACGACTTGGCATTACATAGTTTTTTACATCATGTCCAACTTTTTTTCTAGCAATTTCTTAATTAGTTCCATTATCCTGAAAACTTCATACCACCTCGTAACCCAGGCTCACAATTGAAGACCACAGGGGAAAAACGGGCTAACACCTTGTTTTTCAAATTGGTGGAAATGAAAACAACAAGTTGTGGATACAGCCCAAAATCACCGTGAAACACAGAAAAGTTCGTGTGAAAAACAGAAAATGCAAGAGGAGTGGGAGGAGAGAGGGGTAGATTCCAGGTAGATATGCAGGTCAAAAGATGGCCCGTTCTTCCCCTGAAGTGCTTGTCAAGGTCCGTTCTTCCCCTGTACACGTTTTTTCAAACGCATTTCTCGACCGTTAGGACCCGTTTTTCCCCTGATTTGATGTGACCACTGAATTCGCCATGCCAAAATCTATCACAAACCGTCTTTCACTCATTTCTCGGAAAAATTTGAGTTAGCCCGTTTTTCCCCTGTGGTCTTCAATTGGTCGTTAGGTGACAATCTTCCAAAATTTCCAAATCTACATTACGTCGAATTTCAATTTTCTCTCTCTCATATTGGGTCAATTCTCTTGCTGCTTCTTCGTTCCGTGAACAAAACACTGAGTAGAAGTACAGAATGCCGCACTCATTGCAACCACCCTTTTCTTCGACTACCCAATCTTGGCGCCTGTCTGGGAGATCTCCATCGGAGATCGGATCGGTCGGATGATCTTGATTCCATCATCCCACTTCTGACACCAATGTGCACTCATTGCAATCCTGACACAAATTGGCATTTTATTAATCAACACAAACCATTGTAACCACGTAGCAATAGTATCTCATGGATCCATAACAGTGTAGGCGTTACGTGATGCCTACTACACACCCAACTTGGCAGACTTCAGTTAGGTAGTTATGATTGTGGTTAAAATTATTAGGTTTTTACAAGCAGCGGTGGGTTCTTGTTAGGTCGTAGATTTTATGTGTGCTAAACCTAATACGCACATTGATAATGATAAGAACAGGAGATGAATGTGCGCAGTAGGGATCTGAGAAAATAGGTACCGTACATCAGTGGTTCTCAACCTGGAGGGCTCAAGCGCACTTTAGGAGTAGTTAGTCAGTTCCTTTAGCTCCTGGGGGGAGCATAAGGCCGGACGAAGTTCAGCCACCTAACTCTATTTTGACTCATCCTTCCTCACACAATTGTTCCACGTTTTGTCGACCTCTTTAATGATTCCTCCCTCTACTGTTCTCCTCCAAGTCCTCCTGGGACGTCCAACTCTCCACGTACCTTGGGGATTCCATGTCAGAACCCTTTTTTCGATTGACTCATCCTGCATCCACGCTTACGCTCTCTGATCTGAAGCTCCATTGGCTTCTGGTTCGTTGTTCTCCAGAGGTCGATGTTCGAGATCGTGGCCAGCCATAATACCCTCATGATTCTTCTCAAACATCTGTTGATGAACGCTTGGAGTTCGGGGGCGGCTATGGGCCACCTAATAAGGTGTGGTTTATTATTACATTTTTTAGGAGAGAAATACTAAGTATGTACCCAGGTAAAAATTAAGCGGTTCTTATAGCAGTTCGTTATTTCAAGTCACAAGTACAGTAACTCCCTATATTTATGTAGTCTTGATTTGAAGTCCTCAAGCTAAAGAACTAATGACTCACGACAGACCCTTATTAACAAGAGGCAAATCTACTCGTACCAAGTCTATCTCTCTTGTATTATCCTAAAAACGCATGCAGACATGAATCGATGGATCAGTGTGTATAATTGTCTATCTAATTGAGCGTGTTAAACCAGGTTGAAAGAGCTCGACAGGACACCATTATCCATGACAAGTATGGCGAAATCATTGTCACAATAGATTCAACAATTCGTCAAGTATCCATAGGCAAAAGTGAGCGTATTTACACTGAAAGGAAGAGTTCCATGGTCGTGTCTAACAGCAGCCTCACAATTCATTCTAAACCTATAACAATTTTTAGAACTTGGGATGTATGCTCACAATTTGCTGGTTTCGAAGAATATTTTGGACTGCAGTGGAAGGTGTTGGAATGGAGCTTCCACCTTTTATTTGTATGCCTCCGTCTTGAGATTACGTCAGGCCCACCCTCAGAAAGTTTAACCTAAAGCCGCCCTTGTTGGAGTTGCTTTTCCAGCTTCTATTGAGGTAGGTTCCTCATATAATTATGAACAACAAATCTTCTCTTGTTTTGTACTGAATATAGTAAATCATGTTTTTTTTTTTTCAGGACGAAAGTTTTTGTAGAGTTTCTCGTAATAGGCCCCACCACCCACAGCACCTAGGGTACTCGCTGACATCATCTCTCAAGTGCGTTAATTAAACTATAATTATTCATAAACCATAATATTAGTTGCACCATGTCATCAACCATTCACCGATTGGCTGAGTTAGTTATATTTATGCCATGTAGCATTTCCACGTGGAAAAATTTAGTTGGCTTTCGAAACGATTTCAAAAACATCTGGTGCGAGGCTTCACACTACTTTCCTCACCCGTAAAAACCTGAAAAATAGCTATTTGTGCGGATTTTAACGCTGATTTCGGCCCTCAATCTATTTTTGTGGAGATGAGGGGTATTGGAACTTGTTTGTACTTGTTCTACTTGTTAATCCAGTGAATTTCATCAAAATCGTTACAGCAGTTTGGGAGAAAAGCTAAAAAAAAAAGGGCTAAAACGACGTTTTTTCACCTATTTGGAATATTTTCTCCCCCTTCTAATCTACCTGGAGGGCTGAAAATCTCAGTGTCTCATCCTCAGACGTGTAGAAATCAATCCTCGAAATCAGAATTTTTTCATCATTTTCGTAGGGGGAGCAATCGAGTTCATACACATACGTACATATATATGTACGGACGTACATACACTTTTGTAAAATGTGGAGAAATTGATCAGAAATAGGGTTTTCTGATGATCGCAATACTTTCCAGTCACCTTCAGATGGGCTGAGGAAAGTAAAAATAAATAAATTGCACTTACTCACCTTCCACAAATCCTTGAGGCATTTTTAGCTAATTAAAAAACAATCCCTCGAAAAACACGTTTTCAACGTAGTTATTCATTAGCCCTTTAGAACCGTCCAAATACTTGGTCAAACACGAGTCGCTTCTTTGCTGATTAATACGTATAATAATAATAGTGCGAGCATGCTTCTTAGAACTCGTGTCTTAAGCCATTGACGAAAAAATAACCTTAATAAAATCCCGACAACTCAACAGGTGTTTAGAAATTTCAAAGGTTCGTTATTGAAAATAATAAACCGAAAATTTTGATAGGTACCTAGTCAAATTTCACTGGTTCCAAAAGATCCAAATACTCGAAGGTATATCTAAAAAGTAATAAATATGCACCCTATTTACGATGGATCAAAGTAGCAGTATTTGAAAAAGTTCTCGTGGATGTTACAGTAGGTAACTAACAGTACATTATTTTTGTCGTTATTACAGTGAGCCAGACTACTGTGGCCAGTAAACATTGGTTTATATTGCCTTGGAGAAGTGGCAGCTTTGCAGGTGATAATTTTTTTTTTTTTTTGCGATAGTAAGTACCTACCTATTTGTGATAATTCAATGATGCTTGTTCGATTGTTTTTGGGCTGAATAGGCAGGCATCCAAAAACGGTTGTTTGAACGGAGATTTTCTCCTTGTTTTATTAGGCGACTTTCGACCCTTACAATTTCAGAGCAAAGTATAAGGCAATCGCATTTTATTCACGGGACATGACCCTTATTAGGCAACTGGTCGGCCATAAAGTTAATTGTGTGTGATTTCCTCGCCTGTTACGATAATGAACAAAAAATGACAAGTAGGTCTGAAACAGGTAATACTAGCTAACATAACAGCTTTGCTAACATATTATTAAGTAACTATTTGTAAAATATTAGTTACCTACCTATTTATTAGTATTTTTTAATAATTACATTAATCCCATCTCTTCTAAATCCGGTATTCTTAACTTACAGGATGTCTTTCAATGCCATTATAGAAAATCACCACTCAGGCAGGAGGCAGCTGTCACTAAAACACGAATGAACTGATTAATAATGCAAGTAAATTTAAATGTAAATACCTATTTAGTTCCATTCCTAGTTCTTTCCTGGCAAATTTTGGAATCCAGAAATCGGATTCAATCAACAATAAATTAAATTTCTCCACATTTTTGTTGGATTTTGGTTATTTTTTAAATTTAAATCAAATTTTACTTATTTCCAAATCACAGAAAACCAAATTTGATTCAGAAGAAATTGGATTCAAGATATAAAAAAAGGCGGACCGTCAACGCATAGATTTGGCAGTGACTTAGGTACCTACCTAGTATATCACAGGACAAGGCGAACTGAAGGATTTTTCCCATGAAAAAGGTAGATTCAGTATAATTCTATCCTACCGTTCTACTCTTCATGATTCTCGTAGGTACCTACCCACCATAATTGTTGAACCCATTTCGACAGCTTTATTCACTCCCATCCTGAGACGCAGCCAAGAATATGACAAGACGCCTTGGTGTGGCATCGTTGTAGTTTTCTCTACTTTCAACAGGATACCTATCCTATAGTAAATAATCTATTATAGAGTCGTAAAAGTAAAATACGATGCAAAACTCTACGACCCTTCCCTTATCCGTGAGTAGTATAAAAAAAAATGATGAGTCGCTCGCTGACTGTCCAACGAGGGAATCTTCTTTGCTGACTTGCAACGTCGTTTTGCAAAGAGCAACAGCAAAAACAAGAGCAAAAGAGACGGAGCGTTTGTGTTGAATTCGAGACGCATCGTGACCTTCTCAGCGTATTATAAGATGTGAAAGGACCGCTTTGTTGTCTTTACTTCTTAGATGAAGATGAAGGATATTTCGTGTCGTTTCTTTTGCTTTTTTCTCCCTTCTACCGTCGTTTGACGCGTGAATGCGAAAGGTGCACGTGATATAAATCACGACGCGATGTCCCTTTTGGATGAATACCGTGAATCCTTTCACGGCGCAAAAGGAGTCCTACGACTGGATAGGATACCCCAGCATGATTGAATGATTTTTGGTTTATTATTTTAAATAATGAACCCTTGGAATCGAGCA
>JAEMON010000004.1:4895864-4914688 GCA_030264115.1 Lygus lineolaris | reverse complement strand
AGAATGAATATTATACAACTGTCGAATAATAATAATCACAAGGAGGTTTCTACTCATTGTCGCCAAGAGATGATTGTGAACCTCACGGTAGGTGGGTATTTTATTTCAATAGGATGTTTGTAGATGGGCGGTCTATACAGAAAATAATAAACCGTTGTGTAATAATTTGCAGCAATTTACCATTTAGACCATTTCAAAGCCATACTCAAGTTTACCGCATTTTTTAAAAATGTATAATGCTGTAGTGCGCATATAAATTTTGTTATTGGGTAACAATAATAACTGGTATTTTTTGTAGCGACGTTATCACACTTATCAACATTGAGTAGAGACTCTCCTCTTTGAGATCTATTCAATCGATTGGTAACACTGGTTGGGATCAAGGTGCGTAGAGTGGTAACAATCAATCGATTGGTAGGTAATATACTCTTTCTCTCTACTAGAGATGGGCGATATCGATGATCCCGTGAAGATTCGGGCAACTTTTCAGGCGAGGCAAAAAACGAATTCAGCAACACGTCCTATCAACAATATTTCTGTCATACGGCAGGTAGCTAAATTTATCTGTATGATTAACGAAAACCCAATATTATTAATGATGTAAATGTAAGTACCTGAACTGGAGAGACCGCACAGCAGATGGAAATATCATAGGACATGTTGTGTTGCTGTGACATCGTCGATACGATATCGATATATGGGAATATCGATATAATATCGGCGATATATCGATATCCGCTATCGGTTGTCTGCTCGGTTGATAGGCCGATTAATCGATACTTCAAGCGCACATCGATATCGGCTAATTGATTTAACCTTGATTAAACTTAAGAACTATTACTTTTCACTAGAAATAGGGGTGTATGCAAGTTACGCGTTATGTTAGCAGTTTGTTTCCTAGCTACTGCACTCTGAAAAAAAATCTAGTCGTATATTGCTTCCGAGTCTGCAGGGCAGCGGTAGCTTTGTTTTTACTTTCAAAACGACAAAAATTTTTGTGCTCCAAAATCAAAATTTTCACTCGCATTTTGCGTTTCAGGGCCTCCTGAACAAATTTTGTTTCGTGTCTGTCTGTCCGTCCGTCTATCTGTCCACATTTCCTTGCCACATCCATAACTTCCACAAGTTTGATCCGATTTCGATCAAATTTTCAGGGATTGTACGGGTTAGGCCCCAGAAGGTCCCCTATGAATTTCATCGTCATCGGACTATGGGTAGCGTTTGCGCATGTGCAAACTTGAATATCCTGAAACTACGATTTCTCAGTTCGTAATGGACGGATTCAGCTCAAATTCGGTGTTTAGTTGAGGGATACCATTACCTTCTCATTTCGACACTATTGTATCAGTAATAAGTATTGCGCATGAGCAAATTTTGGAATTTGCTTCATTGCCATTACTCTGGAACTACTCGATTTATTGGTGACATACTGTGTAGGCCACGAGGAAGCTTCTGTGCCAGGTCCTTGGCAGTGTATTGTTCCTTAGTTTCTACTTCAATTCAGTTTTATGGTAGATGTGACTAACTAAGGAATTATAAGTTTGAGCAGTTTAGTCTGAAATAGTTCTGAAGAATTTTATTATGTTGTCGTTTTTTATTAGTTGTGACACAAGAAAATACAAAAGTTTTACTCTGTTTACTTTATGGTATTTTTATTTTCCCTATTTCCTATCAATTTCAAGTTCCTTTTATCGGAAAGGGGTTAAATACGATTCACGGCGATTTTACACGAGAATACTAGTTTAAAATATATTATTTTAAAGCTATGGAATTTATAAATTTCCTTTCGATTTTTTATCGATATCCGTAATTATCGGTATTTTCAGGACAATTTATCGATTACCAAAACATCGCGACCGGTCGATATCGATAAGTTGTCCATCGATGCTCATAATCCACTCTCTAGAGCTAGGGATGGCAAATCGAAAGGGATATATCGATCAATTGATATATCGTCAAAGGTATATCGATATGTCCGACTTATCGGGGGAAATTTATAGATATATCGGAAGAAATCTTTTTTTTTTAATATTTTTATTTGTGTATACTATTTTTTAAATTGGAAGATTGGAAGGACCAGATTTTTTTGATATCAGGACCTATTGTTCAACCAAGTTTTTCACTTAGGTTAAAAATGTATTCAAATAGATAGACAAGAAGTATAACTGGTACGTTTATTTTGAAAAAAACTGACAATGAAAAGATTGAATTTGGGAAACTTTACAGAGTAACGACAAAAATGCGATCGAGTCAATCGAGTGTAAGTAGATTCTTTGTTCCTGCTTTGTTGGGGATGGTGATCAAGTTTCTGTTGCGTAATTTATTTTGAAAGGGTAGCTTTCCTTCCTTGTCCAACGTTTGACTACATATATACACAAAATACACATGTGTAATAGTCAAAGTGTCCACCCCGTGTTTCATTATTCTTCTTTGGATCTACGTTTAATTTTTTGTAGGTTATTTCGTCCGATTTCCTAAAAACACTGTTAATGAAAAAAAAGTTCCATTCATGCAGTTGATGAGGGAATTTTCAAATAATAATTTTAACCGATTTGATGGGTGATTCTTATAGAAAATTTCACGCTCATCCCGAAAATACCATTACGTTCCTATGTTACTATCTTAATTTACACCAAGAACCTCAATAACACCGGTTTCTTTTTAATGCGGTTTATGGCTTTAAATTTCCAAAATTTACCCCTTGGAGTTGGTACTCCGAACCACAAAGTTTCTTCTCTTTTAAATCTTCAATGTTTCAGTTTCAACATTTCCAGCTTTCCGTGCATCAGGGACGATTATCTGTGTACATTAGTAACGGATGAGAGTTAAAATTCCTGCCCGAGTGTGCTTATAGAGACGACTGAGGGGAGTTCTGAGGCCAGATATCCTAAAAAGACCATAACTCGAGATAAGACCCTGTTGCACTGATGGTGCGATATATCGACAAATATATCGATATACGCCGATATTATATCGTACCTCTATATGGATATATCGACCGCAATATATCGATATTTCCGATATATCGTTGCCATCCCTATCTAGAGCACGTTGGATTGGGATGGTTCCTGATGTTTACAATATCGCAATCCGTACAATGTATTAGAATGTACTGAACTAACGAGGAAGGGTCAAAAGGTTGGTTCCCTACGCCTGTTTCAAATGGTTCGCGGCCAAGTTCACTTACTGATAAGAGTGATAAGAACTGGAATCCGTCCACGTAGGTACCATGCCAACATGAAATTTCTCAATACTGTGGAGAAGGTAAGTTGTCTTAAATACAGTTCAAGTAGGTAGGTACCTAACAAAAGTTGATCTAAGGTCAAGCCGAAAATCAACCACTTCTTTTTTACTCTCTACTTTTTAGTGTTTCTTTCATATGCATTGATTGCACAGTCGCAACGTGGAAGTGAACTTTTCCGGGTCACATTAGGTAGGTATACAGGGTGTCCCAGATAACGAAGACCACCCCCTTAACTTCCTTAATAAATGGATTAGAGGAAAATTCCCCCTCTAATTCCCCCCACTTTTTATTGCACATTCGAATTCTACGCAAAATTCCATAAACATTTGGCATCACAATCGACTTTTTTCTACGGCGCGCAACCCTACCGGCAAGCGCTGAAAATCGCTCAACCGTCAAATTGCGCAATAATCTGATTTTCGGAAACCTAGAGTGTGGCACATGAAATTTCATTATTTTTCAAAGCTGAATAACGAGGTGATATTAGTTTTTTATTTGACTTGATTAAACCGAGATTACAGCCTGAAACCTGTTTTAATCAAGTCAAATAAAAAAAACTGATATCACCACGTGATTCAGCGCCGAAAAATAATGAAATTTCATGTGCCACACTCTGGGTTCCCAAAAATCAGATTTATGCGCAATTTCACGGTTGAGCGATTTTCAGCGCTTGCTGGTAGGGTTGCGCACCGTAAAAAAATCGATTGAGGTGAAAAATCGAATGTTTATGAAATTTTGCGTAGAATTCCAATGCGCGATAAAAAATGGGGGGTTCCCATGTCAAATAACAGTTAGTGCGCACTGCTCACGTTTTGCGCATGCGCATGCGCGCAAAAATATCTTATTTGAGATCTACAGAAAAAAATAAGGGGGTTACCATTTGAAATTTTCCTCTAACCCATTTATTAGAGAAGTTAAAGAGGTGGTCTTCGTTATCTGGGACACACTGTATAGGTATTCAGTTATAATAAATAAAACACGAGAAAAGCTTAGGGAAATATACAGTTTCCAACAATCATGAAGTAACCTGAGACCCTATTCCACCAATTAATAGGTATCCATCCACCTACATTCCCACCATTGATTCTTCTTTGATTGGTATCTATGGGCAAAAAAGTTGTGAAAGTGGTGCCGCTACACCGGCTAGGCGAGGAGCGTTGGAAGTTGGCACCAACGTACTAAGGACACAGGTTATTACACGTGCTGCGCATACTCTACCTGTAATATCAGCCAGTCATGCAATATCTATAAATAAGCTGTTTCCAGTGAAGAGAGGAGAGCTGACGTATTTGCAAATGATCAATATTTAAAAAAAAAATGAAACTTTATTTCCCTGCGCCGAGCAAACGAAATGAACCAACCTCTCCTTATTTATCACTCCCCTCAGGGGTCTTTCAAAGAAAATAGACGAAGGTTTAATTGGATATTTGATGATGCAAAGAGAAGGGATCCATCACCGTGACAAATACGCGGATTATTGGCTTCGGATCGTGAAGGAGCTGACGAATCACGTTGGGCGGGTCATCAATCTGTCTGTCTTGAGACGGAGGAGGCTTCTCTTGCTACCTGGTCGGTCAACTCGGTATCCTCTCTGCCTCCAAACTCTATAATCATCGGCTGAATGGGGCAAAGGACGATTCAAACGGGCTGTTTTGCCTCACGTTTACATTATGAGCTACGCGAAAGACGTTTTAACGTGGAAAACGCGAGAAACATCAATTTTTTATATTTTCTTCGAAAATTAGCTAAAACGAATTCATTGTGTGGAACACAATTTGAGTGTGGAACAGAATCCCAATTGTGGAGTTGCCGCTAGAATTACACCAGGCTAGCTTCTTAGCTTGGTAGAGCAGTCCTGTAGCTTTGCTAGCTTCTTCAATGAGGAATTATCGTGTATGAGAAACTCAAATTGTTTCTGCTTTTGCATTATTAATATTTGTAACTTTTTATACTCAGGAGCTCAATGTTGTTTTTGGAGAGTTATTGTTTTTCGTTTTGTTTGGTTGGCATCTTGGACGCGGTTTCGCGAATGACAGACGACACCCTTTTCAACGTCACTTTCCCGCCTTTGGACATGAATGAAAATTTCAAAAAAACTTCTAGAATTACAGATATACTATTTTTGCTCTAGGACTTCAATATTGCTTCTTTTAAGCCATTAGCTTTCAAGAAATAAAATAAATTGATGATAATTCTTCATTTCCTAAGCATTTGGACACAATTTAATAGCCTGCTAATTTATTGATTAATCCAAATTGAGAATTTGAACCCTCAGTTTTTCATTGATGAGAATGAGATAATATTTATTATACGTCTACACTTATAAACGTGACATATTTATCTGAAATTCACTATTATCTAAACGGTGGTGTGTACCAGTGTTGGGCAAACCCCGTTTGTAAAATACTTTTATTTTTTGTATTTAATGATCCTGATCATACCTGATCAACCACACCATTGGAACCGGTTGGAGTCTCTTGAAACGGGAATTTAACAACATGTAGGTAATTAGAGTGAATAAATTACAGAATTAAATTATTTTCAAATACATTTGTATAGTTAAACATGGGAAATGAGTGGTTAGAGTCTCATTAACAACGAGAAACAAATCATTTTAAAAAATAGCGTTTGGCCAATACTGATTCGTACAATTTACTCAATACATACAATACAATACTGAACGCACGATAACAACCATGAGAATTCTGACCCATTGTAGTAGGCTGTTCCATTTGGTGTCTTCACCATCCGGATCTTGATACATTTTACCATAATGTTTCAATACTTTACTCGTGTCCTGGAGTGATGGTATTCAGTCAGTGAAATAATTCGCCAAGTGCAACAAAGCGCAATTTTCATTAAATTTCGATTACATGTCGATCCTATCGACAGTTCACTTTCAATTTCATCGCGGTCGAGTCAATGGAAGCAAGTGAATGGACTGAAACCTACAATGAATGTTTTCTGTTTCCTGCTGGTACTGTTCTTCCATCAATGGAAACAAACTGTGATGCTCACAACATAATCTCATGGTGGTGGCGTGTTTTGCAACCTTTGGTTATTAGTGTTCTTTAATCTTTAAGCAGTGGGCTGGTGAAGTGATAATCAGTGAAGGGACAATAAAAAGAGGTAAACAAGTGACGTCCGGGGCATCAATGTTGGATCCTCATCACCCCTCTCCAAATCAGCCTTCAGTTCCATGTTAGCCTCTGCCAGGAAAGCCATCTTGCACTATTAGCGGTCGCCAGCTCCTCATCATAGCACCTCATTCATATTGGCTCAGTTTTCCCCACATCCATTGGAAGCTGATTCCTCGAAGTTTCATCATTATTCGGAGAATCTTCTTGAGGCGAAGGCTGTAAGTACGTACATATATTCATCTGCTCTTCCCTTCTACGTCGATGGGCTTGGAGGTCTAACCACATCTCGGTCATCCTCATAATGAAAAACAATTTTTTTTTCACACACTACGCCATCAGCACCTCAATCTCAATTTACAATCCACTCGCTCTTCTTGTGCTCTCGATCGCCTGACATCCTTCATCCTACGCCCTTCTTCGCCAGTTCTGCCCTTCCTTCAGAATTTGGGATCGATTCGGAGACTTGGGCTGAGGAGTCAGCACCTTCTGAACGTGTCTGCACATCGTACATCACCTTCATTTCATGGTCAGATCCTCCAAGTACCTACCTATTATAATTTTCATCATTCAGACTGCCAAACGTATATCTAAGGCCAAGAAGTTAAGCTCTTATACCTAATTGTTGTTCAAAATACCTATTAATTTTTCTTACAAGGAACTCCTTTCCTTTTGGTAGGACCTATTATGTATTTTATTCCAAAAAAATGCTACTTTGCAATAAATACTATCATTCTAATTTAATGGCAATCAGAGTTTTAATTCTTTAAAGAAACCCTCTCCATGCACAGATTCGATTAGCTCCAATCAACGCGAAAGTTCTATTTCGAACACCAATTTCCCACGATGGAGCAATGATGCACCCAGAAAATACCAAAGACCTGACTGGGGCTTTTGAGTTACCTTTAATTTTCAACTACCTCACCCCACTCTGAATTTTTATTTCGTTTTTCCTCTCCTCTTGTTTTTTCGTTATTCCGGCCCATTCCCACCGAAGAAAGAGCGAGCTACAGCCCACAGCTTGATGACCAGTAATGATGGGTGTAGCGCCTTCAAAGGCCCCTTCAAAGGCCGCTCTCATCTCGTTTGCTCAAGTCGGACCCGCGAGGCTTCGATTATTATGTCGTATTTGATTAACGAAGGCGCATCTCCACTTCATAAATCTCCCACTGAAGACCTTCGAGGAGAGCGCTCGCCCTCATCAACGGAATCGAAAGATCTAGTTTAATAGATTTTGGATCGCTGGTATTTTTGAGTAAAGAATGCGGTGATGGTTTCCGTGATGGAATCAATCCGAGGCTTGGGGGAACCGATTTCTATGGTTCCTAGTTAGTTGCATTCCACAGATCAAAACGACTGCCAAGTAAAAAAGTAAAGTGAGGAATCGGCTGATGAATACTGTGGAAGTTATGCATGACAAACACCGAACCGAATTCGTCCAGAACATGGAATGCGAGTGCATGGAAATTTTTATTTTGGAAAAAATAATGTACATAGAATAAATTAAATAAAGCTTCCGCTACCTTGGGTAAACTCGGAAGAAATAATTATATTACTGCTGTCTATATGACCCTTCATCGACAGTTGCAGAGCAGAAACAGGAAGGAATATTCGCAGTCCAATCTTTAGTGACACATGGGGTGACGATTTAAGCCATTGTGTGAAAGTAAGTTTTTTTAACCAATTTTATGTGACTTGCGGTATTTTGACGGTTTACACAATATCGAATTAAATAAATTTGAAGAAAATGTGGTCTTTCTTCATAACTCATCTTCCCCGCCAACAGAATGCGGCACATTTTAAGCTAAGACACAGGACAGCAAAGTACAACAAGTTCCAGTCATGCGACATGAGTTGATAAGCGAATTTTCAAAGAATAATTTTAAGCAATTTGCTACCTAGGTCATTCTTATGGGAAATTTCGCGTTGACTCAGAATATACCTACCGTATGTTCTTATGAGATGGTATTCGCACCAACAACCTCAAAAAAAAGTTTTTTGGGCCTCATTTTTCAAAATTTGACCACTTGGAGTAGGTACAGGCCAACGAACTCCTCCTCTCTTAATATTATATTACTGACAGTTTGAATTTTTTGCATTTTTTGGATCGTTCCTATCATATACATTAGGTATATTTATGTTAACTTGTTGCCATTTGTCATTTACCCGAAGTCAATTTTCCTACATGATGGTGTGGGTCAAAGGTGTTTGAATAAAGTAAGGTTTAGATCCATTAATCACCTCCCAAACTTCAAGTCAGAGTTCATACAAATTAATAATAATATTGAAAAATGTTGAGCGATTTCATCAGTTTACCTTTGGTTTCTCAAAATTTGGATTACTTTAACCTCATCAGGTATTTTAACCTCATCCTTTGTTGCTAGAAATATTGGACCACAAAATTGTTGGTACTCGCTCGATACCAGCCTGAAGCTGGGCTACCGGGCTGATATCAACCTGGAAATTGTTATTTGGGATTTCTATTTGAAACTTCCTGGTCTGATTCAAAATCAGTTTAAATATAATTTTGGTTTCATTTGTTCAATTTCTTCTGGTGTTACAACCCTTAAAATATATTGTTTCTTTCTTGCAAAATGCATGAAAGTCTTATGAATAAGGCTGCTTATAAAAATACCAACGAGTCATAAAGAAGTGAAACACTCCTATGAGAATATATTTTTTTAGAGTCCTCAGCGAGTGTCAACTTGTATAAACTCTAGTGAAAAGGTTCAGAAGTGATGGGCACATTCCTGTCTGATTACCATAAATATATGAGCAGAACGTGTCATATTCAAGTCGTCGTGAAGAGATTTGCATTGCAAAACAGACGAGCGTGGGTGCCGCTATTCAGTTGACCCAACACTAACAAATACCGGTAATATCTGAATTACTTACCTCCTTCTTATATCGAAATTACTTGAAAATTAGGATGACAACGAGTGCGTGTAGTGATCCGGTAAATTCACTTGTTAGGATGGATATTCGCTGTGATTGAAAATGGACGTAAATATAAATGGAAATTTGGGGGTTTTGTGGGTTATTTATTTACTGAGCTGATCTGATAGGCAGAACAACCAAGCAATATCCACACTCTTCCGGACTTGAGATACTGCTCCTTCTTGATTAACTTAATTTAACCAATGGTCAAGAAGGCCAAGGATACAACGATGTACTCTCCTCAGAGGGGACCACATGGCTGTTACCCCTACCACACCAGCTCTTCAGTAGCACAAAACCACATCATCCCTGCTGTTGGTCCCCTCTGAGGAGAGTGCTACGTTGTAACCCTTGGCCTCCTTGACTATAGGGTAAATTAAGTTAATCAAGAAGGAGCCGTGTCACAGGTCCGGAAGAGTGTGGATATTGCGTGGTTGTTCTGCCTATCAGATCAGCTCAGTAAATAAATAACCCAGAAACCCCCCAAATGAATCACTGCTAATTGGAACTGTGGGACCAAATAACGTCAGTTCAACCATCCTATCGTGATGGTTACTGCTATAATATAACCTTTTTGGTTGTGGGTGAGGCCATATGTCTGTCTGAGTCTGTATGTCGTTCGGTCTACCCGCATTTCTTTGTTACAGCCATATCTTCCAGAGTTGTCATCCGATTTTGCTCATTTTCAGGGATTCGTGCGGGTCATTGAGGTCCCATATTATGAGTTTCATCATGATTGAACGCGCTACGCATGCTCTAACGTAAAATTCTTTCGCTTTTATGTGTTGACATTTTGTTTAAACTTGACAGACATAAACACGATCACATTATCATTAGTCAGTTAACATAACAGGCATAACTTACACTGTGTTGATTCAATTTCGCTCAATTAGGGAATATGTGGGAATATGAATTCCCTACGTGGGAAGTAGGGAATATGTGGGCAAGGCCTCCTGAGGTCCTTTATGAATTTCATAATGATTGAATCTGCGGCAGACTATGCACCACAGTTTTCATCCGATTTAGTTCAAATTTTCTTGGAGTCGAAGAAGCTATGTGCCATTTCCACTTGGCAGAGTATATTTTATTTTGTCATTCGAAATATCTCAGTGAGGGTTTTCCAAAAAGGTGCATTATGACGTGTATCCACGACTGAAACTTGAGAGCACAAGTTCCTATGAACTTATTCTCATGGTGGGCAATGGCAGAAACCCCAGTGCTTTGTTGACTTAATCTATATTTATATGATTTTTCATTTATTTTATGTAATTTTCAATTATATAATTACAAAGCTTTTTCTGTTAATTATGTACCTAACTTTTCTGTTTGTTAATTTGGATGTCTTTTTTTCATTTATTGTATTATTTTGAAGTCTTTTTCATTTATTGTATTATTTTGATTATTTTTCTGTCTATGCCAAATAAATAAATAAACTCAGCGAAAACTGGTCTTGTAATTTTAACCTAACTGACGTCACCGATCCTCAGCCTGTCCGGGCGAGATCCTCTGCTCCCATCGTTTGGAGAACCTAAATGACGTCACGCGCTCCCTTTCTATCCGTTTTCTGGTCAAACCAGAAGTAACATCAAGCTGTAAATTGGCACTAGGGAGTTTTCTGAATCAGATTTTGAGGTTCAAATTTCAAAATTCCTACCCGTTCAAGTCTCATTACAACTTGATGCAATGAGGAAAATTACAGAGGGATGTCTCTGTCGGACATTTCTGGGACCCTTTAGTCACTCTGTAGACCATAACAATATTAGTATTGATCGAAAGAGGCAGATATGCAAGTAGAAGTAGGCAGGTGCCTCGAGTGAGTGACGACTGCAACTTGATGTGGGATTTTTTCATTTACCGTATCAGGCACCTACCTAGGTATGAGTACTACTCATAGAAGTAAAACCCAGAATATTGTAAGATGTACCAACCAAGTTCCATTACGTCAGAGATTTATGGATGAGGGATGCAGAGAGAGAGAAAGCCAGAAACATTCTTTCCTTTTAACGAGCAGTGAATGTCCAGGTGACTCCAACAATCTCTTCCATCCACCGTCCTCCTACCTCCAGACAACATGATCTGAGAGCCACTGCATCAATTACAGCCCTAACAAGCTGGTCGATTTAGCAATCAACGTCTGTCTGTTTTGTGGGATAGAAACTTCTACTCGAGGGGGTAACTCTTCTATTTCTCCATCACTCCATTCATCACTTCAAGTTCTCTTTCACAACTGAATCCTAAAAAGAACGAGCCAAGAAAGGGCTTCATGACCCTATTGATAAACCTTTCAGTAGGTACCTAACATCAGAAAATAGCTCTCTTCCAGTCACAGTCTCTCTGACCTTCAAAATTCTGTTTTCGGATTAGTTATTAGGCACTTACTTTATTTTGCTTCCTCTCTACCCAATAATAATCCTGCAATTTTGATAAA
Source organism: Lygus lineolaris (assembly GCA_030264115.1). NCBI lineage: Eukaryota > Metazoa > Arthropoda > Insecta > Hemiptera > Miridae > Lygus > Lygus lineolaris. The sequence continues at coordinate 4,902,942 of JAEMON010000004.1, read as the reverse complement.
AGTCCTCCAAAATTTCCATGATATCCTGGATTTCAGTTCTGCAAGTTTTGTTTTTAATCTAGAACTGAGCAGTATCATGATAGGAAGTCCAAGTCGCTGAGTGATTATCTGTCTCTGATCAATTTATATTATGTTGTTTTACTGAATTTTGGTCATTCACTCCCTCTTCATGGTTTTAATTGAAATTGATTTACTAAGGGCGGAATTTATAGACGGTCCTCGAGTTTCAAGTAGACCTTGAGATGGTCTCCTCGGAATTGTTAATATGGATTCGGCTTAAAGAATCCTTGAAAACCATCTAAAGGTCTCCTTGAAAGTCAAGGAGCATATATAAATTTCACATTAAAAGTTATTAAAATTAAATTGACAGTAGGCTTGATTGACATTCGTAAATTTCCATATTTTTGATGATCAATCAACATTGTTAATTTAATGTATTGAGATTGATTCGGAGAGAAGCCTTCGGATTTGGATTAAAAAAAATTCCATTTGGCAAAACGATTGCATAAAATATAGTCTTGAACGAGGGACTGAGGAGATTAGGGGCGGGAATTACAGACGGTCTTCGAGTTTCAAGGAGTCCTTGAAATGGTCTCCTCGAAATTTCGAATACGGTTTCGGCTTAAGGAATCCTTGAAGACCATCTCAAGGTCTGCTTGAAACTCGAGGACCGTATATAATCATTAATCCAGTCCGTTGATGTAGTCACCGTCTAGAACCGTAGCAATGAAACGTCATTTGATTCCCTCTGGAAAATCATTTAAATTTTGCATGACTTTTTTCTCAAATAAGGAATCCAAAATGGCCAACTGTTTAAGAATTGCCCAATTTGGTACCTACTTGCGCGGTTGAAGTTTTGAGCTGTGTTTCTAAATGGCTGAGTTTCCATTTGGCTCATCGCTCATGTACTAAAAACAGCGTTGTTAACTGAACTGGCGACGTGGGAAGAGGGTTGGTCACTATCTGACCATCCTTGAACCACAGGGCAGCGCGATTGTCCGAAAAACAACGATAGGTACCTACATGCGAAAAACGTTTATCTGAGAAGTGCCGCAACGGCCGTTTCAGCGAGTTGGCGAGACAGGAGGGCTGGGACCTGTGATATATTGTTATTTATATACCTCGATTACATACCTGTGATATATCATTTAGGATATTGGTGGGTACCTCGATTTACATACTCCTACGGCTCCAAGGAGATCGCATGATCGAGATTGGAGGACACCCGGGATAGCATTGAAGATGCGTTCGCCTTCCTAAGCACTTAGGACTTGCACCGTCTGATGCATACAAATACGATGATGATGAATCATTATGTTATATTCACCCCGTTTAGTAAGTCACTTGACACATCCACAGACATTAAGAAAACAGATTAAGATTATACACTTCGTTCATTTACACGAAAATACCAAGTTACTAGGTATCTGAGATTCCAACGGTTAGGCCATAATGAGTAGTTACGTATGTACCTATACCTTATAATCAATAACTGAAAATAACCTACAACAAAAAATACACAAGACACAGTTTACAGGTAACTACATAATTCCCAGGTGAAAGAATCGTGCCTACCCGGACAGCATTTTCAGATCCATACCTACTACATTATGTAGGGATGTTGTAGTAGTTCTACTACAATAGGAAAAAATATTATTTTCTTATTACTTCCAAATGCTGAAATTATGAATAGGAAGCTCGTTGAAAGAAATCAACAATAAAAGGTTTGTTCCAACTTGAATCTGCAACTCAAATAATATCAGTTTAGGTATAGTCGAGCAGTCTCAAAGTCGTTTCAACCTCCAAAGTTGGGCGCGATCTTCGACTTGGTGATTTTCGAATAGGTATTAGGGATTCCAATACAGCATGCTTCTGCTTTTGTAAATTTGTTCAAAGTTTTGATTGAGTGATTTTTGTTTTTGTTTTGACGTTTCGTTATGGATGATCTCGAAGCCGAAGAAAGTCTTATGCTTCTAACGTTCACATTTTCAACGAAAAGAGTGATGTTCAAGTTGGTATATACCTACAATAATAATTTTGAACCTTGAAGTTTTTTATTTAATATCTACACAATGTAAATAAATTGTTGAATAACGAGAAATTTTCTATTTTCCGCAATTTTCATGAACGTAGGTATGATGTATTACAGCGTATTACAGCATTTTCCCCAAAATACTGCGCGTTATATGCGCGTAGTGAAAGTTGTGCTGTATTGGAATCCCTAATAGGTATATTCGAACTAGGCTGTTAGTTGGAACAAACCTGACGGATAGCAGAAGATTTCCTCGTATTCAACTCACCCCTCCTCCTCCTCTGCATAAGGATATTCGAACTGGGTGCAACTTGATCTGTCAGTCGGAACAGGAGGTTTGTTCCAACAGAACATGTGCAAGTTGCAAAATGCACGTTTATGTTCAAATAAATAGGTAAGTGTCAGTTTCAAGGTCAAAGCTTGCGGATTGGACAGAAACGAACAGATAAGAAATTCTGTTCAAACTGCAAATTTCAGTTGGAACGCTGACAAATGTGCAAAAACTTTTCGGAGTTTGAAAACCTAGGGCTCAAAAAACGCATGGAAAGAGGCGAAAATTGGTGTGACCGCAGCAACACCACCCGTCGCCTTTTGTACCAAAAGTAGGGAGGTTGCAAAAGGTTTCCCTGTGATAATTTTTGCACAGGTTCATACATGTCCTCCTTCTCTTGGGCGAAAATGTGCGTTTATGCTCAATCTGCACAGTCAGTTGGAACAGAATTCAAGTTCTTATCAGTTGATCACAAAAGCACACACAACCGGATGGAACAGAAATGGAACAGAAAGCACTCAAAACCGGACGGAACAGAAATTTTTTGAGCATAAACGCAAATTGTGAGCAGAGGGTTCTGCGCAGTAAAACTATTCGAATATTTGTATAGTTGGAACACACCTAATAGTAGGTACCTACCTTCTTTTTCGGCCTGTTCCAACTAGTGGCAGTCCTTGACTTTCTGCGCAGCTAAAATATTCTAAACATTGCGCCTTCATCGCTACTAGTTGGAACAGACCTGCTGAAGTGGTATCACTAAATAAAGAAGCAATAAATCTGGAATAATCGAACCAATCAATAAAATGGTACTTGCCAAGGTACTGGGAACTACTATTAGAATTGTACTAGTAGTAGTACCAGTATCTTCCGGAAGTTTCTGGAATCGACCTTTAACTATAGCCCATTCAGTGCGGATGGCATCATATGATGCCATGGCGGTTTTCGTGCCGTGCGGGTGTCATCATATGATGCCATCATATGATGGTTTCATCATATGATGAAAATTTCCCGTACGGTGCGTAACATCACTTTTTTCCCCGCATCGAATGGGAGTTATAGGTAATTGCCTGATCATTCTAGAGATACATTCGGAAGGAATAACGACGATTGGAAGTCTGTTCCAACTATGAGCCGCGCAGAACCCTCTGCGAATACTCTCATCAACAAGAATGTGCTCGAAGTTTTTTTGTTAGTGAAGTATTCGAATAGATATCAGTCGGCACTGAAACCGTGGCTTATGGTGCGGAAAAGTATTCGAATAGTAGGAACAGACCTTAGGTAGGTATCCCTTTTTTACCGCATTAATAATAACAATAGTGTATCCTACATTGCTATAACATCAAAATAAATATGATAAGGCAAAAGTGCTAACAACGAATATCTAGTAGGTACTGCCGTATCTTCCTTAAGCAAATTTTCGAAGCAAATGAATTTTTCTCTCATTTTTCTCTCATGAAATACAATCGTTCTGTAGTTATCGCGTTACTACCTACATAAAAGAAATACCTAATCTGCGTTCCTTCCTCAATAATTTACTATTGATTTGAACTCATATATCTACAAAAATATAAAACGACAAAAGTTATTTTACGAACGAGATAAAATGGTTGTTCGAGTTGTTTCTTTTCGGTCCTATGAGCGGCTACACTGGAAGTTACTCAGGGATAAATTACACAGATAGTGGAGAACGATGATGTATTGAGTAATCCGTTGGAGACGTACCTACTAACTAATAATCATAGATCGTGTAACTACTGTTGTCATCAAATACACATTAGGATGTGAGTTCTGTATGTAAGTGGTCGTCGTTCCAGATAGTTAGTAGGTAGGTAGCCAGGCAGGTACCTACTTGCTAGTTCACCACTGCGTTACAAAAAACCGTCCTGATTGGGGCCTCGGTAATTTATTATGATTGTTAGTAGGCAGTGTTTATTAAAAAAGATTTCTTAACGTGTTTACTTCACTTTGATTAAAATAAATGATAACAGGATGGCAAATAACGTTGACTTATATTAGGTATAGTTATGAAATATAAAAGAAATGAAGTTGCTCAGTGCATAGGATCCAAACATTTTGATAGGAGAATTTTTGAAAGACCACGTAAATCCTATTGCTGAGAGAACTCAGCAATAGGATTTACGTTAGTTAGTTAGTAGTTAGTTTTTACCGTTAGGTAGGACTTATAGATAATTATTAGGGACCTATTTAAATTATAAGCAGGTAGGTAAATTATCTAGTACCTACGATAAAAAATAGGAACCTACTACATACGTATTCATAAAATGATTTCAACAATGTGTTTAGTGTTCCTTTTCCACCTCTATTGGAACACCCTACTATAGCACAAAATAGTCATTATGTATGCAGATAATTTTTCTATGCAGAGATAACAGGAGACAACACACAACAGACAAGAAAAATGAAAATGAAAGTGGACAAAAAACACACTTGGATGGTTGGGTGATTGATTGTTCTCCGTATTACTGCCATGAAAAATCCGTAGAGGGCATAAATACGTTTGTTGTTCAGCTCTGTGGAATTTCTTCTGTAGACCTCTGCGTTAATTCCTGCAGACCCGTAGTAAGAAAATTGGATGGGTTTGGATGGATGTCAACAAACAAATCAGGTACAAATTGGCGGCTTCTCACGCGGGTGTTGCCAGGCTCGATTATCGCAGCAATCGATGTTAGTGTGATGTCACACAAACACCACTCATACTATAAAATAGTATAAGATGAGACTGTCCTCAGGAAAATTGATACGTACCGGTAAATCAAAAGACGCTCCAAAAAATCCAGGTCATAAATTCAGGACGTTTGGAAGCCCTACGTGACTGTGAGAAGGTAGGTAGCCTTGTGCACGTAACTCGATCGTGAATGTTATGTCAAAATGTTATATACACATAACAAGGTTACCTATGTTATTTTCAATAATGCAACTTTTTTCTGTGCCACAGTACTATTGCGTTCTACCACCAAAATGTATTCGAAGTAGGAACCTACCTCAGGAGGTAGCTTCTGCTTTCGATTGTACCTACTGTTTTTCTCGATAAATAATTTGGCCACCTTAATCAAGCAGATTTCCAATGATACAACGTTCCACGTTCGTTCTTAAACCACTTTTCTCAAACAAAAAACTTACTATAAAAAAAAACTTCTCATATACAACACTATGGTCAAACCTATTTGGTGCTACGGAGCTGGTTTATGGGCATCGGGATCGGACTCCCAAATTAATAAAATCCAAGTTCAGCAAAACCGTGGCCTCCGATTAATCACAGGAGCTGACTGGTATGTGAGAAATGAAGAGCTGCATGAAGATCTTGAAATGCCAACAGTGAAAGACAGCCTGATTGCAGCGTATCATGGCTTCATAATATCTGAAGGCCTCGTCCCACCCAAACAGACTAATACCTCAGGACCGACCCCCACCCCGACGCCTCAGGCAACTGAAGAGAAAGCACCATTCCGACTTCGCTGAAGGCTTCAATTAAAACTAAAACAACCAACGCGACTGCAATTGTAATACCTCCCTACCTTTCCTCTACATGAATATGGGTTTTATTTTTATTGTAATTTATATTGTCATACTTTATTATGCCAATTATTCAACAGCACAGTAAATTGTTTGTTCTCTAGTATGTTAATGCGCGTAAGCGTGTTGTCTGTGTGCTAGTATGTTATGTGTGGAGGTTAATGGACTAAACCTAGTAATTATCCATCATTCATGTTATTTTTATTAATTTATAATTCTGTTATTGTTGTCACACTATATATATATACAATCTGTCCAAACTCGGAGCGGCTGTGAGTTAAAGGGACAAATCAGGTAAAACTGCCAGTATGTGGCAACATAGAGCGTCGACAGGTCAGTAACGACCCCACTTCTACTTTGTCAGCACTAAACTGGCTGACGTTAGGGCCATGGAAGAAACAGAACTGTTTCTTCCATGTTAGGGCTCTTTCCGAGACTAGAGATTAGAGGGGCTCTGGAGCTCAATGTTGCCAAGAAGTTCAGGGACCCCAGGTAGTCCAGAGCCGCTCCGGGTTTGGATAGACTGTAGTGCTATGCACAGAATGAACTGTTTGAATAAAATTAAAAAAAAACAACGTCCCCAATACCAAGGTACTCGTAGGATGACTACCTGATGCACACCAATGGAGTATCTTTGACGTTGCACAGTTCGAACAATACCTATCCTAATTATTAGCGAATTTTCGAAGAAAGTGAAGCTATTGCAATGTCTTCAAAATTTAAATAATGCAAATTTTTGAAAATTTTCTTCATAGAAATCCGCTTCAGACCATTCTAAAACGATTCCAAATTTAACATTTTTTTTATATGTATATATTTATTTATTTATACAGGGTGGTCCACCTATTAGGCTCACCCCCTTTATTTTCTCTAATTTTGAGGGTAAAAAATTCATTCCAACGCCATTGCTCATAGTTTTTTGCTTAGTTTTAGAAAATTAAATAATTGTGCATTCCGCAATTACGCAAACGTGCGCAATGGACATCAACTTCGTTTTTTCAAATGATAACCCCCTCTTTTTATTTCACATTTGAATTCTACGTAAAATTTCATGAACATTTGACCCCTCAATCGATTTTTTCGGCAGCGCGCGACCGGTCTAGTGAGCACGCAAAGATGCGCAATCCTGCTATTTCACTGAAAAACTAACGTAGGTAAATCACAAGTGTGGCACATGAAATATCATTGTTTTTCACCGCTGATTCACGTGCTGCAAACCGTTTTTTGATTTGACTCAGTTT
>JAEMON010000004.1:4861092-4884274 GCA_030264115.1 Lygus lineolaris | reverse complement strand
GAATGGGACTTTTTCAACGTCATTTGGACAACATTTCAAGAGCTGTATCCGCAACAACCTACACAAAATGTTGATGCTTGTACAACTTTATCTAATTATTGTGTTTTTCATGCGATCAGCGGCACTAACAGAACATCAGGGTGAAAAGTTTAACACAACATGTTTCAAAAACACACATCGATTCTCAAGACTCAGGAAAGAGAAGGTAATACGTATAATGCTGATCATGTTTATGTGAACTATTATTATTTTATTCATCGAAATTTCAACAGAACAAGCTTCTTAATCGTGATAGCGTGAAAAATAATATTTAATTAAATTATTGTCATAGAGGATGAGGTAGTTACAATGCAGTTGTTGCGTAAGGATTTCATAGCTATGAATTAATGAAACCTTGCCTATAATGCCTATTGGTATATTACAATGAGTTGAAAAAATGAATTTAAATCTCACGCAGAGAGACACACTCAGTTTTTTTAAGCACGCTATAACAGAATTCTATAATTTGTCAAATCTCAGTTAAAACAATTCGTATCAATCGTATTTTCAAACCTTGAATTCTTCCACCATCATGAGGTACAGGTTGTACCGACATGATCGACAAGTAACGCCGCCAGAATTATTTTCATGGTCACAACTCAAGGTGAAACCCATGTCCAGACGTTCCTTTAGCCTCATGGCGAAAATCTTGCAGGGTTGACACTTTATGGAATGAGGAGGAAGGTCCCTGTAGCAGATGGGGCAAATTCCCTGCATCACCTTTTCCCTCATAGCTGCGGTATCTCGAGGTGCCTCTGGGGGCGGCAGTGGACCTCTGTAACAACGATAACCCGATATCTTATATTGTGTTTTCGAAACTTTTGAAGCGTTGGTGTTTGATATATTTTTTAAATCAACTCCATTTCCTTCGTGATCATCTTTCGAGCCTCGTCTGTCACTGTTGGCGCAGTCATCCGCCACAGTGCAATGTATGAGGTGCTCAGCTGGTCTGTCGTCGTTTTGAATCACTTTTTCCAAATCCTGCAGAGCCGCTACGATCGTCCTCCCCAGCTGTTCTCGGAAACTCATCGGTACGTCCATCATAACGATTTGCAATGACGTGTCGATCAAGTCCAAATTTCGCGCAAGAACTGCATTTTTCCAGTTGCGCACCCCTGAACTGTTTTCCTGCTTCACTTCATTCAAAGCAATCCGTTTGACGTCTTTGATCGACTCCAAAATGTTCTGCGACAACTGCAGCCTCTGAGATGAGGGAATGTCCGAGACTATCATCAAAGTGCGGGTATGCAGAACATCCAGGTCTCTGGCCAGCAGCGCTTTCTTCCAATGCTCCCCATCATCATCGCTGTTGTCTGATTTGGATTTTCGGGGATCAGCCGTAGTGGTAGCTTTCGTGGTAGTGGTTTCTTCTTCATTTTCACTCGTACTTGATAAGAGAGAAACGGTCTCCATCCTGAACCAAACACCGGATGAGTGGCCTCTTCAAAGAATGTCTGGAACAGAAATTAACATACAGAATCATTTGATATATCAAAATGAATCCCAATGTCACGCAATAACTTGAGAATGAGTGCACCTAATTGAATAATTCTTGTTTTGTTGCTTTTGTAATGTCTGGAGAAAGTTTCTATAAAAGAAAATGTTCAATTCGACCTAATGGCTCTGACCCACTTTCGCCCGAGCGAAGCGAGCGTTTGGAATCTGGACACCCAACCATTGTGGGACCGTGCAACGCACGGGCAACCAGCTAATATACACGATTTACTGCGACCTCTTGGTAGAGTGAGAAGCAACAATAACTTCTTGATTGTATCTGATGGTGTTCGATTGGCAAATGTGTGTTTGCCTGTTTGTGTTTCAATCACGCTCGAACTGCTACTCTAATTCCCATGAGTTTTTTTTTTTTTTTTGCTGTGGCAATGTTCCCAGCCATGTTGTAGGTATAGAATAGAAGAAAATATAAATAAGATATAATAGATCGGTACCTACTCTCGTCCTCTTCTTTCACTTTTAAAGGCCTCCTAGTTCATAGATAAAATTAGAATTTGAATTAGGTAGGTATCGACAGGATTTTCATACTTACTCGTCCAAATTCCACGAGGGTAAATTTCTAACTCATTTAAGATTCAAAACTCAGAAGATGAAGTAGGGAAAAGGAAATCCTTCTAGTCCTTTTTCCCAATTTCTTTCAAGTTCTTAACCCTCAGACTTCGAGGTGAAACGCTTGATAATAATATATTATAAATATTATAAACTACAACATCTGGTGCTTTAGACGCAACCCTCTTTTTAGATGCAACAAGTCGTTTTGAACATTGTAGGAACAATAAAGAAAAATTTCTTCAATATTAATACTTTTATTAACGATTTAGAGACAAATTTAGATTTAGAAAACAATTCTTCTTTTCTTAATCTAATAATTACTTGAAAAAAATCTGAAAAATGGATAATCCGATATTCTGAAACATCATTGAAAACTCTTACAATTCTGTCAATATTAGAACCATTATCCTTATTCCTGTGTAAAATACAAAGTGCATCATTTATGCTAGTCAAGTGGGTAATTCATTTATACCTACTCAGATCTTTGTTTGTTTAGGTTTTTAATCCATCTCTGAAATAGGTAGCCCACCTACCTATTTGTAAAAAGGTGCTTATAGAAGACTTACATCTATATAAAAGGCTGTAGTACACATAGGTTTGTAGGTTCCTACTATAGATAATATTAACATTAATTTATAAATTATTTATCTAATACCTATGTAGGTACATAAGTTGTAAAAGATTTCACGATATCAAAATGGCTACACAAGTAGAAAGACAATAGATTATTTTCCACAGAACTCTGGATGGGTACCTACCTAAGTAAATAAAGCTCGGGATTGAGTAGAAAAAATTTGGGGATAAATTCTACAATTAATTTCCAACAAAAAGTGTCTCTTAGAGTTTTTTGTTAATCCCCTATTTTCGTGAGTATTTTCAATTTTAGATTTTTTCGTTTTCAGTGAATCACTGAAACTGTATTATTGAGCTCTTTTGGAGCCTAAACTTCAATTTCTGTCTTATTTCACATTTCATCAAGCATTTCATGAGTAGTTTCTCCCTGAATATTTCTAATGAAATCCGTTTGCAAGAATGAGAAAAACATATCCGTTTTATAAGCTTTCCAGAGGTGTAATTATTTTCATTTTTCCGTAGAAATTAGGGGAAAAAATACGTCTGAATGTAAAAAACGTGGAATGTTTTAGACAATCGAGTGTTTAGGTGTTTCTCGATTTTACCATAGCTAGGGGATTTAGGTATCGTTTTCCACGTAACATTTCGTCCTGAATCGAATCGTGAGACTCCAGATTAATTTTGACGTCAAAAAGTGTCTCCATTGGATTCAGCGTGAATAGTAACGCGGAAAACAATACCTAACTCCCCTAACCATGGTCAAATCGAGAAACACCCAAACACTCGATTCACTCAAAAATCCCAGATTGAAACATGATTGTTTTCCCTAATTTATACAGAAAAATTGAAAATAATTACACCGCTGGTCATAAACCAAATATTTTTTCCCGTTCTTACAAACGGATTTCATCAGAAACATTCAGGGAGAAACTACTGATGAAATTTGGAATACGACAGAAATTGAAGTTTAGGCTCTAAAAGAGCTCAATAAATACAGTTTCGATGATTCAAAAATGACTTTATCTTATAGGAAATGTAATGCTCTTTCCAATGGTGTCCTTATGTTTAATTTCAAGAATAAAAATGAAGGGAGTTATGGCCACTTTAGTGGCTTAAAGTCGAAAACACGAAACCAAATCTTGAAATTGAAAATACTCACGAAAATAGCACACAAAAAACTCTTGGAGACACTTTTTGTTGAAAATTATTTTAAAAATCAATCCTTGAATTTCGTTCACTCAATCCTGAGACCCTGTTTAGGTGACTCTACAATAGACACAAAAAAAGTGTTTATTTCCTCAATATTTTCTCTACGGTACAATTTTCTTGTTGTTTTCTTCGTCAGCCCGGAGAAGTAAAATCCGGTTGTACCTGCAGACTCTGCATTTCGGTGATCCTGCGTTGTTCTCATGGGCACACTCGTAGAAGATGTCCTTCTTCATCAGCGCCTCCAACCGCTGAGCGAACGACGAACAGGCTGAGCAGTGGCCGTCAGGGGCGCTTAATGCACAAATAGGACAAAGACTGTTGTCTGGTTCGCTGGTAGCTAGCGAACTGACACTCGAAATGACGATAGAAGGTTCACCGTCGACCAGTGATTGTTCCATCAGTGGCGAAGGAATTGGTTTTGGAGGGAGAATATTAACAGTGCTGGTGCTCTGGCCCAGCGAACTGGTGCTAGAAATGTTGGGTGAGCTGACACGACTTCTCATGTCCTCATCCTCATTTCCAGTTTCATCCATCGATGTGACTGGTTCCTGGGAATTTTCATTATGTGACTTGGGACGCGGCCCAATCTGCTTACGAACCACTTCAACTTTGTGACTGGCGTAATTCGGCATATACATCAAAATCAAGTTGAATCTGCAAACTTTGCACTTGGAGCCACCTGAGTTATCAACATGGGAACACTCGTAGAAGACGTTCTGTTTCATGCTGTTTTCCATCTTCAAAGCGAAATTCCTGCAAGCAACGCAGCATCCATTCGAGAAACTGTTTTTGCAAATTTTACACAAATTTGTTCGAGTAACTTTCTTGTTCCCATGGAAAGGGAATCCTGATTCAGCCCTAAAAGGAGGGACTACATTCAATTTCTTAGGTTCAACGGGTTGAGTTTGGAGAGATGTTGGGAGTTTCTGGAGATCCAAGGGACTTGAAGGTTCTTTGAAATTCCAAGGACCTATCGACTCAGAGGGTATCTCACGATGTCGTGGCTCTTCCAGAATCACTGAGTCTTCATGAGAATGATCCAGAGACGGGGCCGTCATGTTGTCAGATTCCATGCCATCCTGCGATTCGGACTGACACTCCAGTTCATGCAAAGTTTGAGTTTTGCTCGAACCATTGAACGATTTCCTAGCCGGCCCGTCGTTCTCTGATTCATCTGCTTTGAACTTGGTAATTTGTTGGGACGAACTGTCGTCCTTCAGAATGACGTTTTGTAGATCTTTCAACGCCGCAATCGCCGTGTCTGCTAACTGGTTCATGTGCTTTTGGGGGAGATTCAGCAATAAAGCATGCACGCTGGTGTGAACCAAATCCAAATTCCGAGCAACAAGAGCTCTTTTCCAAGGCCCTGGCAAGGAATATGCGTTATCATCATACTTTTCTGCATCTCTCTCACGATTCCAAAGCAGAGGTGAAGGTGAACTCAGATCCAATTTACGTATCGGGATATAATTGTGCAATAAAACTCCTTCAACATCTTTCAATGAAGCGTGTATGAGCTTGCCCAGCTTCGACGTGTGTTTGGACGCCGAGGGCATAGCCAAGATTATTTTTATGCTGGCTTGAACCAAATCGAGATCGCGAATCAACAACGACTTCCTCCATCTTGCCTCACTGTCCTCTTTAGGTGACGGTGAAAAGTTGGTCTCATTCGATCGGATAATTTGACCGAATAGCTCCTTTTTCACCCTTATCTTTGGGAGACCGTCCATCGATTCTGAAGTAATAGATTCCCACAGAAGACGGTTCTATGGTAGGTCCGAGCCAGAGGCACTTTTTCGAATGAGATTCTGGAACACAAAAGAAAACCGCTTTCCTGTAGCTCTTGTCAACTCTTCTTGGCAGCATTATTATTGTAGTTAGATACATCACAAAAAGTTAATTGTGATGAAATCTCCTTTAATCCAAAGACCTTCTAGACATGTCTTTCTGATTTGATTGAATTTAAATTCGTTTATTAACAATTGACACAACTGCAGGGCTTAGTACCCTTGCTTGTGATCTATGGCCATTGTTCAGATGGTATAGTAGTGACAATGTTCTAATCCTTAGAATTGTGGTGCTCCTCTCAAACTTGAGGAATTCGAAATACTATGATTCCTGAAGGGGATCTAAGATTGAATGATTGCCCGCAGTGGGTACCATTATCCTGAAAAAATCGGCCAAATTAGGGGAACCGTTCAGGAGTTTTCGTTGACGAAAAATTTAGAGTTCGCTTAGTGGCTATTTAATTACCAAAGCGAAATGAAATTCATAGACGATCCTATTGGGTTTGGAGAATTATTAACGTGGGGGGGGTAATTATCCCGCGCATTTGCACCAAAAAATGTTATTTATAAGCCCTTTCCCAACTATTTTTTACCTTGGAGTTACCTACTGAAAAACAGGTTGGTATCTACTTAAATGTAGAGTTACGAATTCGCAATTCACAACTTGGGAGGGAGGGAGGGAGGGGGGGACCAATGAAGAAGAGAGTATGAAGAATAGAGTTGTGAATGGCTTCGAGTGACATAATAGAATATGATGATAGCCTATTGGCTGCAGCAAAAAAGGGCCGAAAATCGCTTCAAATTATTCAGACAATGGTTTAATTTTTGAGTATGGAAGGTTTCTATAGGTTTCAAGTAGAAGGGTTTCTATAGGTTTCAAGTAGAAGGGTTTTCGATTATTAGGTATTGTAGTAGGTAGGCACCTGAAATTTGATGTCGTTCACTATCATGTTACCACTTCTGTTTAAGAGTAGATAGGTACCTTCCACCGACATTCAATAAGCATGGACATTTCCGTGGAAGTACGAGACGGAGACAAGGTAATAACGATCAAGCAAATACGATAATAGTGAAATCATGAATAATAAATTATAATAATACATTTAAATAATAAATCATACGAATAATGTTTAAATTGCGATTTGACCCTGTCTGTAACACTTGGTTAATCTACAGGTACCTAAGCGATTCTTTTCGTTCAACCATGAGCCTCTTCTTCGACCCCCAAAAACGTAATCTAACTGTACTTGAAACAGTGAGAAAAACCATTCTACACCATCCTATTTAAAATGCCATCATTTACACCCCTTTCTAATATCCTATAACCTGGCCGCGAACTTTCCCGTCATTTTGAAAAAAAATCCTCATCGAGATCGGTCCAGTAGTTTAGACAGAAAAGACGTAACACAAAAAAGTTGCATTCATGCCGCAAGAGCCCATTAGCGAATTTTCAAAGAATAGTTTTAACCAATTTGGTGAGTGATTCTTATAGGAAATTTCACGCTGATTCCGAATTACCATATATATGGTAATGTCCTATGCTTAAGATGGTAATTTACACCGAAAACCTCAGAAAATTCGTTTTTTTAAGCAATGTTTGACCTCTTGGAGCACCCCAAAAATTCTGGCTAACGAACTCATCCTTTTTTTTTATATTATTGACATTTCAAAAATTTTTATTTCGATTCCTCGGTCAGATATCGTCTGGAGGGGTCAACCCAAAAAATTGAGAATCCGTGTGTTAATTTGTGGTTTTTCCGCATTCAAACTTGAATTTCTCCATGAAATCGATAAGGAATCGCAAAGTTGACCATACCATTAGAAAGCTGATTAACAAGTTTTCCTGAGATTTGACAACTTCAACATATTAATTGTGAACGTAATGTTAGCCCGACCCCCAACAATTTTTTTGTCCCGTCCGTAACGATAATTCTCAGTCGTGTTGATGATTGCCAGTTTAGACAAACGTCAACACGATCGGGAATTACGTTCGTAAAAACCTCCTCGTTCTATACGAAGTATAGAAGAGATAGATCCCGGGGGGGTCCAGTATACATTGTATATCGTCACTCAAGAAGCAACACGCCCTATGAACCAAATCCCAATTTTTCAGGAGGAGGAAAAAACTGAATCCAGTTTTTGATCACCTGTCCCTTTGTTTCCCGTTATTCAGTCACTTCTTGCCTTCCGGTAGTCGTCAATACTGAAAACAGTATTAATTAAAGAAAATAGGAAATTTAGGTTGATACGGGGTGTTGTCCTAATAGATTAATTGAGGTATTGAGGTCGATGGGGGTGTTATGTTTTTCGAGTATTTCTCAATTTTGTAGTCTAGTTGAAGCAAATTTGGGATAACCAGTCGATGCAACGTAAGAAATCGAATAAGAATCAGTCGAAACCTAATTTTCGTGAAAATGGTCGATAGGGCGTGTTGCTTCTTAAGCGACGATATATTTGTGTGGGGAAAAGTGTTAAATTTCAGGAATCGTTTTAGAATGGTCTAAAACGGATTTCCATGGAGAAAGTTTTCAAAAATTTGCATTAATAAAATTTTGAAGCCATTGCAATAGCTTCATTTTCTTCGAAAATACCTATAAAACGAGTTATATCATTCAATATCAGCTCAATTTAAGAGATCTTAATTTTCGTTTTTTGTAGTTACCCAACTGGTAAGTAGAAACGGTGAAGAAACTGACGTGTGTGTACTTACATTATTATTTTACCAAAGTTGTGTGAGAGGCTTCAACTCAGGCTGAGACACTTGAACCACTCAACGAAGTAAAAACTGCCTACAACAGGGGAGATGTCACAGGTCACTACCGTTGCTAGCCAGTCTGTTGTGCGTCTGGTGTCTGCAATGGGTAAGTAAGTAAACAACAATTTGCGGAGAAATAGGGACCTACCACCTACCTAGGATCACATGGAGGGGAGGTAGGATTATGTTCTTAGAGCCACGTTCAAAGTCAGTCGACCAGCTCCCCAGTGGGACAAGTTTAGGATCTGATACCTGAAGCTTTTGTGTGACAGGAATGAAGGTGGTCCCCTGGTAGGTAGCGAGGTAGTTGACCTTAAGGTCATTCCGGCTACCCTACCTGAAGATTCCGAGTCTGACCTTCTTTCCAGAAATAGAATCATCACAGAAACGTTCAGTTTGAATAAAAGCACCTACGATAGCATAACAGTTATTAGCTACTACTACCTGGTAGTACCTACATATTATTACCCCAGGTCAAGGTACATACTCATGGTCAAGAACCCTCACCAATATCAAGGTAGGTACTTCTGCACTGTAACATCCATCAGTACTAAACTTATCTTTCTGAATTGTAACTAAACGTCTATATTAGGCTTCCTATTCTCGAGGAGGACCAATTATTATCTGAATTTAGCATCGGAATAATATTGGGTGGTACATTTGTACCTATTGCTAAGTATGTAGATACTTAATTCATGCTCAACTCACAACGCGATACCTCGCATGAGATGGGGAATAGTAAGCTTACCTACTTTGTAACTAAAATAGCGGCATTAGGATCAAAATAATAAACAATGATGCACAGTGGCTTCTTCAAAACGGTGTCAACACTCCCAGACATAATTCATGCCACACCATTTCCTGGCGCCATAGACACCAGATGAGATTGGTTCAGTACAATGAAGCAGACCCAATTATTAGTTCAAGGCATCTATAGCAAGCCCTCTGAAAACAGAAACGGTGCATTTCGTTCCGTCAAACAAATAATGTTGTGCTCAGAAACAAACTGGGGATTCTGTTGTCGGCTCGACACAGTTCCTCCGGTTGTTTTTTGTGTGGAAAACTATGTTCAGGACGATTTATACGCGAAATTTCGAGCTGATTCCGAATATGACCCCCCCCCCCCCCCCCCCCCCCCCCCCCCCCCCGCTTCCTGAACTTTTGGATGCCAAAATCGAAATCTTTTCTCGTTTTTGATCGTTGGAACCGATCGAAATGATCGTTTTTGTACTAAAGTAAAGTAGAAGACCTGAGAATTTTGCGTCCCAAGTTTCTCCCAAGTCTTTCCCGTTCACTAGGCTAGAAAGCAGAAAAAAATAAATAAATAAATCTGAAAAATTGCCAGAAGTTCAGGCTACGGTGATAGTGAGCCAGGGTGTTAGTCTCATTCGAAGCAGAACTCTCAGGTGCTCAAAATTTCCTTGAGGTATACTAAAAACCATTTAGGGCGGTTCCAATGGTGAAAAAAGTAAACTTTCCAGGTTTTATGCGATTTCAGGAGTTATTTAGCTAGTTTGGGTATTTATAGGAACATGGAGTGTATTCGGAATCAGAACAGAATTTTCCATAAGAATCGTCTTAAACATAGTTTTTGCGAGAACAAAAAAATGTTTGGCCCCACTGTGCACCGGTTTCCAGCACTAATTATTAAGAAGTGTGAAAAGCTACAACAGGTCTAATGAGTTCACAATAAAATGTATTGTTCCGTTGTAAATAACTTAGATAGATTGGACAGTCCGTCCAACATCCTCTTACGCCAACATAACAAGAGGTTAGACAAGATTCCAACTGCAGGCTCGACCCTAGCTCTAACTGCAGCATAGGCCTTGGTTTGACAAGGTACGTAAACAATATTGGTTTGACACAGTTCCAACTGCAGGCACAGCAGAAGTTCTAGGATGATTAGGTGGTACTCTTATCAAATAGTTTTTCACGGTGCTGAGTTCATGGTTTTGCTAGAGACCACCAGTATCTTTTTAATTATTCCCTTAGATTTGACGAATATAATGCTAATTTCATGGTCTTGGACGTCAATCCTCGTGTTCTGGGGATCTTGTTGAACAGGTGCGCAGAGCATCCCGTTCAACACCCTCTCACTTCAACATAACTCGGAAGGGTCGTTCAACTCCTCTGACAAGGCCATTTAAATTTAGAACCAGCTTTCTTCACCAGCTCATGTCAAGATCTCCTTTTAAGAAAGATTGTCCCATTGTCTTCCACACATCATTAGTCTTCTCCCCATTGTCTTATCTAATTGGATTGGGCTCTGATTTTTCGATGTGATAATCCCCATAGTGCAGCGGGGATTGTTGATGAGGATTTTTTTTGTTTTTGCTCGTTTGGGCCGCGGCGGTGAGCGTTTGAAAAAGCCTGAAGCTTCTCTTAGAGGGTCCCTCGAAACAAAAAGATCACGAGGTTTTATATGGTGCCCTTTGAGGCGGATAAGATTTATATTAGAAGTATAATGACATTCCAACGGTAGAGGTGGGTAGTGAGGTGTGAAATTTCGCTCACCCCTTTTGATTTAGGTACATGAAGAAAAGGAGGATTTGTGGCGACAAGAACGAAATTTGTAACTGAATTGGGACAAGTATTATGCCTCAGCTTCAAGCCACAAGGTTTGGCAGGATTTTCAGAAAATATTTATTTGTCATACATACTTTGCTCATCAAAACGGCAGGCCCGGAACCCTCGAACTTATAACTTCCTATATAGCCCAGTTTGACAAGTTTCCATCTGTAGGCTCGATCCTATTATAGAGTTTGATAAGAAACTGACTAACTGACTATAGCTTGAACCCGGGTTTGACAAGATTCCAACTGCAAACTCGAACCTGGTTTGACACGTTTTGAACTGGTATCCTATTCTGGGGGACAGAGGCAAATCTGAGGACCATTTTCATTGCCCAGAAGAGAGCGTTGAGGGTGATTTTGAAAAGACCAGCTGTTTCCTCTTGCCTCATCTTATTTGCTAAGGAAAACCTCCAAACAACTTATGCTCTATGTGATGCTCTATGTTCTATGCTCTATGTGATGGAAGCCCTGGTCTTCGTTGTGCAGCACCGCCACTATTTTGCTCATCTCTCTTGCAATCACCAGCACGACACCCGTTTTGGTTCATTCCACCTGAGGGTTCCCCAGCATAGATTGAGATTCTACGAGCGTGGCTTTGCTTCTAGAGCAGTGTCCATTTTCAATCATTACACAGAACTTCTACATAATTATAGTCTGTGATGTAAACGCCAAATTAAAGACATTTAAAAAAGGCTTGAAATGCTATTTCTTATCTGAAAACACAGTCGGTAGACCTACGGTTCTACAGTCAGATCATTTAATAATGATTAATTTTACGCCATTCAACTCCGAAGCGTACAACGAACATTATTTCATCTTAACATCGAATACAAACACACACAATCACCTGGTTTCCCTAACACTCGGGTAGGCCTTCGACTTGGACTTCTTCAGAGCAGAATGAGAAGAAATTGGCAGGGTGGAATGTGTAATAAATTCAGAGCTTTCCAACGAGTGGTCAACGATTTTTATGGGATGGAAAATGAGTAAGTTATATTTCCCTACCAACGGTTGGTTGTACGTGAAAATCATCAGATATTTTCTCCGTAACGCTTTTTTATGTCACGAAAAAATTAAAAACCCGTTCTGTTAATCATTATTAAAATTAATGATACTAATTGTACTGCATGATTGTTGTGCTCCGGTGCTATGTACCTCCTTTATGTAACTTTTTTACCAGCATGAGATTTCTCTATGTGATATGTCAAATAAAGCTTGTTTATTGTGTGTTGTACAGCAGTCTCGACAATAGTTTGACAAATTTCCAACTGATCCTCAACCCTACTTGCAGAAGGTCCCAACTGCATCGGGATCAGGATAGACCATTGTGTGACAATATTTCAAATGCAGCCTCGAGCATAGTTTGACAAGATATGCTTAGTACATATATATAGACATTCATATATAAGAGCATAGTTACTTTGATAAGGATCCTCCCTATTTTGGCAAGGTTTCAACTGTTGAATCCACCCCATTTTGACAAGGTTCCAACTGTAGCCTTGAGTTTGATACACCACCCTAGCTGGGCTAATTTTGCAACTCAGAACATCCAACAGTTCGCCGCCCTAACATTACAACAGCACCTGTCGAATGGTGTTATTATATCGAAACGGTGGTGTTCATCTATGAACCTATTGTAAGGAATGTCTACATGTCTAGTTACTCCTTGTAAACTCTTCTTGTTTTCATGACCAGCTCACACGAACTACGTTCCCTTTTTTTTAACCGATCAAAATAGGAGTTGAGGAGGCGGTGGAAGAAGCTTCAGAAGCAATTACCAAGCTGCAGGAGACCCCTGGCGTTAAAGTCGAAAGCTGCCTTCGACATCTCTTCTAATAATCAACAGGTCTTGAGGGGGGAGAGAGGGTCTGGACATAGACATGGCGGTGCGCCAGGAAGGTGGAGGTACCTTCGACTTGTATATCGTGGAAGGGAAGGAGAGATCCTGAGGAGGGGCGGCTGCATTCCTTCCAACCAGCGGAGGCCCTTTCAGACTCCTGTGCTGTAGGTGACTCATCCCTGTCGATGAACCCCAACTATAATGCTCGCTCATGCGATTATTCAATTTATAAAATCAGAAAGTTTCCCAAGCTCCTTCTAGGAAAAAAGGTCTCTGTGGTAGAATCTTACAATGAGACCTGTAGTGGACGATAGCAGAAGTGGGAAAATTGAACGCTAAGCACAACCCATCTGGGCACTGAATTTTGACTGCACAACAACAAACAACACACCCTCGAGAATCAAGCTGCGTGTGGGAATGCAAACATTTCTGTAAGCTATACAGTGTAAGTTTGGTAATAAAATGTGTTTTTTGGCACTCTTCTAATAATTTAGGTATAACAGAAATGACTGGGTATGATGTGTGTGAATGCTGTATATCGTCTTCCGAAGACGATTGAAATTAAAATGTGGGAGGCTTGACTTGACTGTAATCCCACTCGAATGAGTTTGTTCGGTTTGGTCGAAACGTCTTTCATGACATTCCTTTTGAGCACGGAACATAGTTTTTCTCGCTCGGCATTTTTCAATTTCTTTTGATCAGTGAAGTGTGCTCATTTTTGAACGGCAACACTCACGAACTATCCCGGTCTACACTCAAACTGACTCTGCATTCCCGATTGAAACAGCGAAACGTTATACCACCTTTTTTCATCATACTAAACTCGGTAAACTTGTAGCCGTCAACAATATTCGCATTTTTAACATGTTGACTTAGATATTTACTTAAATGATTACAACCATATTGACACAGTAGGAGGTAGTACACGACTGAAAAGAAAGAGATGCTCTTCGCAAATCAGTTGCTCGAATCGCATCGAGATAACCAACCTTGCCCACTTGGACTGCGCTTTGTTTGCCCACTTTGGCTATACCATCCGAGCGTCCTCTCACCTGCATTTACCCAGTTGGGAATCCCCCTCTGCAGCAACTGGTTTCCAAGCGGATGTACGGCCTAATTTTTTTGAGTTTATATGGCTGAAAGAATGGTGGAAACTGGTGATATTTGGGCTGCCATAGGCCATAGCCTGAGTTGATCTGATAGGCAGTACAGCCAACAACCACGCGATATCCACACTTCGTGACTTGTGACTGGCTCCTTCTTGATTTACTTACCTCTAGATTTCCTGGTACTAAGGGCTTTTTATCTTAGGAACAACCTCTTCAGGCTGTTTTAACCTCTTAGAATGTTTCAACTTAGGAAGAGGGGCCCAAAGTGGCAAAACGTAGATAAAGGATATTGCCTTTTTCGATGGTTTCTGATGGAGTTACGATGTTCTAGCACACCCAAGAGACGTCCCGCGTTGAGATCTACACAGCCATGAGCTCATATAGAAAAACACGAAAATGGCAGATGGCTGAACTTTTTAATATGGCTTGACCAACAAATTGAGTTATTATTGGATGCGGATTACGTGATACAAGTCATCCCCTAACCTCTAATGTTTATACATTTTTAAACTTGTACCAAACTGATGTTTGGTGTAGATATAAAAATATTTTCCAATGGAGATCTCTTCTGACCAACAACAATCCATACAGTCAGGGCCCAGGGGGCAGATAGGAAGGATGAATCCATCCTCCTTGACGAAACATAATAATATATCAACGCCTATACACATGTTTTCCATATGAAATAATGAGTTTTAGGCTCATTTTTAAGAGCCCAAATAGGCTAAAAACGCCATTTTCAACACCCGATTTTAGAAAAAGGTCCCAACCTTTAGGTAATGCTTATTTATAAATTTTTAAACTTGTACCAAATTGATCTTTGGTGTAGATATACAAATATTTTCCAATGGAGATCTCTTCTGACCAACAATCCATACAGTCAGAGCCCAGGGGGCAGATAGGAAGGATGAATCCATCCTCCTCGACGAACATAGTTGAAGGGTAGGGGGAAAGAACCAGGAATGTCACAAAAAAAAATGTTTTTGAGAAAAAGCAGCTTTTTCCTTTTGAACTTAGAAAAATCAATATTTTTCGAGTTAAAGTAGGTAGAAAAAATAAAATTCCGACACCCATAAGTACCATTTAACATAATGTAAAAATGTTTTGACTCCGAATACTAACAGAATGCTCTATAGAGATCGAATTCGAGAAAAATGGGCATTCCCTGTTCTTTCCCCTGACCCTTCAATTGTCAACGAGCCTGTCCACATGTTTCAATATTAACATTTTGTGTTTTACGTACATTTTTAAGAGCTCAAAAAGGTTAAAAAAGCCATTTTGAACACCCAATTGTATTCTATACCCCCCGGTAGCCCCCCCCCCTCCCCCCCCAATATTGAAAATCCTGGGTGCGCCCCTGGGTGTGACCACACGTCTCGAAGCATGTATGGTTTTAGTGGGTACCTATGCCCACGTAACGTAACTACTTATTATAGAAGCAAAATGCTTTAATTTGTATACTCAGGTATTTATTATAGTACAGTATACCTTCGCACATATTATTCTCGTGTATGTGGTAGTTACATATCCAATATTGGAACCCAAAACTTCACTCTGGTAGATCGTACTGACTTCATGATTCACTTCGTACAAACTTGCGCACTTGTCTGGCTTCTACTCCGAAGGCTTCAAAAGGCAGCGATCCGTGAACTTCCGGCGAGAGCTGAAGGATGGAGGTACGACGGTACGAGGTACCGTCTCAGAGGGACGAGTATCAAGTAAACGAGTGTAAGGTGACGGTGTGGGTCACAGGATGTGGCGAAGGAGATGCCAGGTGGCACCTACCTACCCTACCTCGATAGGCAGAGATTACTCGGATTACTAGCAGTTGGTTGGAACAGACCTATTCAGGGGCGGCGTTAGTGGATCTAATGCCGATGAGGCTGAGTTCACAAATATGGATATCTCAAGAAAAATGGCTATGGGAGGGTAGTTAGGACCAAGTGGGTAAAATTAAAGTAGTTCTCAAATAAATTTCTTCGTCCATGTCGTGAATACAACAACTAATTATGTTATCTTGATATATAAAGAACTGAAGATAAAGAATTCACCTAGATGGCATTCACTCAAAAAGGATACCCAAACTCGAATGAAGTTAATACGAAAGAGTTTACTGCTACCGAATCCGGCCCAAATTTTGATAGATTTTGTGCATCCAATTTCGGTAGAGCTACTCCATCTTTTGGAAGACAAGAATCAAGTTGAAAAGGCTTCACACGAAGTCATGAATCCATGACTTGTACAAAAATGCCACATTCTCGGTGGTTTAGTACTACCTAGGCCTCAAACGCAACATTATCTATCGACAGCCTCAGTCTATTGTGGACCTATAGCATCACTTAAACCTGTACAAACCTATAATATTCCTGCTCATTACAGTAATTAGTATTGCACCTATTGGTACTTTAGAGAGAGTCTGAGGAACTGCCTCAGGAATCTCTCCCCAAAACCGCCCCAGGACCTATTGGATCCATAGCCATAACCGCTTTTGGCTTCTATCAAAATAATCATTTTTGCTGCGTCTATACCATCTCATTGATTTTCTAGAGCTAGTCATCGTTTCAATTTAAATATACCTACATAATAATATTGTGTTTCCGAATCTACCAAGATATTCTATTTTCTTATTCGTGATTTTCTGTCAAAATAAGTATTATTTGGACGTTTTGTTTTCTCTGAATTTGGCCCAAGACCCTACATAGGGTTTCGATATCGTTCTGCCTAGTGTTTGCCTACGCAAGCTTTCTTATAGTTCCTCTATTCATTGAACGGAGCTGAGTAAGTTATTCCTGACAACATTCCTTTTACTACCAACCTACTCTATTTCTCCTTGGGCTAGATCGAAAAACAACCCCATATGGATGGTAAAAAGTGCCTGTGGGCCATCCAGTCCAGTGAATTAGGTTCTGTGTAGCTTGAAAATATACCCAGGTGACAATAGACTGTAAATATCGTACCTGTAATAGGTGAGACACGTTTAAGGACCTTTATTTCAAAAATTAGAATAGGTAAGTACTCATTGGGGGGAAAAATAAGTAGGTATGTACCTATACTCAATATTTTTCCTACCACGAGTAGGTAGGTACTTTATACCGGGTATCCCACGAGATATCCCTTTTCAAGTAACAGGTACCAATCTATCAGCACCCTCAACGACTCGAGTCTAGAAAAAAATATAACCATCAATATAATAATAACAATCAATCCATTAAGTAGTAGGTAAACGTAGCAGCTGAGAGGTAGCACCTTGGGGACACCGCTTTAATGAAGCCATCTTCTGTTTTCCCTTAGAATTTTTAGCTAAGAATCGTCTCCATTTCGCAGGTCCAATTATGCTCGTCGAATCTAGGTATCCAATTTCAAGTGAGCAGACATGATGTGAGTTGAGCCAGGAAGAGATTTTCGTGAATCCCAGAAAGGATGGGCCACTGAGCAGGATTCGAGGGGCAGGGAAGAGGTCGGAGCTGCTACTTTAGGGTTGCGTGAGAGCATCCGAGCTCACGTCTGCCAGATTAGCCTTACAATAATATCTTAATTGGTCCAGGTTACAGGCAGAAAGGAGTCGAAGGAAAGAATGTTCTACCGGCCAATCATCTGTACCTCTAATCCTCCACATAGCTGAGCTCATCCATTTTCCAACTGGTCGCCCTGGGTTTCATGAGATAAGAGCCACACCCAGCAGTTTCAAACGAAACTGCATGAAACTTACCTCTCTAGTTCTTGTTGCCCAATAAGCTTCATGTATGCTCCATACTACCTGCAAACTAGGCTACCTCCACCGTCGATTTACCCAGAGGGGCTACGTCCAAATTGGACTCAGCATATTGTACGTCTCTATAAAACTAATATGCTTGTATTATAATATTATTCTACCAACCATTTACCTATTATGCTGAAATGTCTATTTTTGGTGTTGTTTAGGATCTTCTGATTATCTATTTATGGGCAGCACCGACCTGCATTTGACCTACATATATTGGTACCTGATTGGTACCTAGTATTGGTACCTGATATAATAATACATTATTTATGGTCGGTTTTATTTCTGGCTACCCAGGATTTCTCAATGGAAATTCAGATGTTCCATTGAATTTTGATCGAAGAGCTCATCTACCCGACTGCGGAACTCGAAGGAACCGGATGCGGTGGTAGTGTAGCGCAGGTGCAGCTCAGCCCGAAGGCTCAAACGTCGCTCGTAAACTCCCAGAGAGCAGCCTCAAGATTCTCCCTAGCAATCTGCAGGGAAAGACGTGCAATACCGTCTAAACCCAGGCCTCACAGGCCTAATCATTATACCCATAACTGGATCGGTGAATGTTAAAAAAGTCCAAAAAAGCTGACTTTTGGAAAAACGAAAAAAACTGTCCTGTCCCGAAAATATTGGCAAATTGTTTAATTCGACCTTACCGGTTTGTTGAACCAGTGGTCAGAGAAATATTATTGAAGAGGAAGAGAAAATTTAATATAATTTCCCCATTTAACAGAATTTTTTTAAGACGGTGGACTACTGCCCTTTTAACATGCTACAACAAAATTGAGTAGTTTTGTGTTGGTGTTTTTGTTAAATTGTGGAAAAGCCAAAGTTAAGTTAATGTGAATGTTTATTTCTAATTGAACCAAACAAAATTTGCAAAAACATCAAGCAGAAACTTGAAAATAAAGGAAAATATTTTATTCAAACACTTTCCTCATCTTGTTGGCCTTCCTGTGGTTTCCTCAAAGAGCTTTATGGATTCCCCTGGAATGTAATCCAGAACTTTTACCAGGTCTTCGAGTTTTTTGGGGTTAATGAGGACTTTTCCCGTGGGGTAAGCAGCCTGATAGTCCGGACTACTGCCCCTCAGTAGTTTCCGACCGCCTCGACGCCTCCAAAATGTGGTGGACAACGGTCCTGATGGCATGAAACGATGCGGCTGCCTATATAGAACCCGAAAATTCAGAAAATACTAATATCGACAAAACACGGAACACTGCCCTTTTAACATTCACCGATTTAACTGTAACTGTAAATACAATAACTTTAACTTCTATAACTTTAAACCGTGCCAGTAGTGCACCAGGCGCGTGTAAAGTCGACTCTAACCGGTCAATCATGATGAAGGTATGGAAGAACATGGAGTACATCAAGAGTAGAATAGAACGCCACAAACCAACCTACAAAGGTAGGTACCTACCTATCAAAGGAGCTGGGAGTTTTGGGGGGAATTTTGAAAATGAATCAGTAATTTAAAAATAACAGCAGCTAAAAAAAATACTCTATGGAGTGATAAACGGGCTCATTCATGTCTGCCTGCCTGGGGAAGGCGACGGGCAATCCCCTTCACCTGAGTGTCTATAGTGGCCTAAACGCGTTGACTATAATTTGGAAATAATTGGAATGTGGATACTATCCACTGGACAGTGCCAAAAACCCTCGCTTTCGAAGTGTTGCAAACTTCGCCCTATCGTTATTGTCGCTCCCCCATCTCCAATGCTGCGGTAGAGAGAGCTTTTAGTTTAGCGAATTTTCGGATAAAATAATTTTGACAATTTTTGGAAAATTTTTGACAATTTTCTTCATGGAAATCCGTTTCAGAACATTCAAAAACGATTCTTAAAAAAGGAATTTTTCACTTTCTCTATGTATGTATATAATATACCTATATTTCACTCCAGACGATATCTGACCGAGGATTCGAGCTAAAAATCTGAAAAAAATTTCAAAATGTCAATAATATCAAAAGAAAGGATGAGTTCGTTGGCCAGAATTTTTGGAGTACTCCAAGGGCTCAAATGTTGAACATTTAGAGTCAAAAATCGCGAAAAAAAAAACATGCTATTTGAGGTTTATGGTGTGAACCTAAACATAGGAACATTATGGTATATTCATATATGACGTCTGGAGTGACACATATAAATATATACTTATAAAAAAGTGTTAAATTTTAAGGAATCGTTTTAGAATGGTCTGAAACGGATTTCCATGAAGAAAATAAATTGTCAAAAATTTGCATTACAAAAATTTTGCAGCCATTGCTATAGCTTCATTTTCTTCGAAAATTCGCTAAAATGCCGTGGAACTTCCACTCGATAATTCCGGCACCAGAAAATGCACAGGAACCCTTACTGTCCAGCGGCCAACTGACATGCTTCACCAGAGAATAATAGAAGCCTGGCTAAAGATTGCCTTGAAGAAGCTTGCCCGAGCAAAAACCGCGGGTGGGTTCATGTTTGAACTCGTCTCTGGAATGACTTTTTCTTCTTCTCCTTCTTCCATAAGTTGTGGAAACGTGGATATCCCGAAGGGCTTTCGCGTCTGCCTCGGTTTTTTGCCTTGTGAGACCGAAGAGCTTCCACCACCAGGAACTGATCGCGGTTCTCTGGAAACTCGACTTGGGATCGGCCAACAGGACTCGAGGCGGTGACTCACCCGACCAGCCGTCACCTCAGGTTTTATTGCCTCCTCGCTCGGGCCCTCGAGAGCCGTTCGCCGGCATTCCATCCTGCAAGTTGCCAACTCTTGCACTTCTTAGCTCTGCAACATATTATAACGCAACCTCCAGCCGTCGAAGGACCTAGTTCATCAGCTTTTAGCGAATTTTCGAGAAAAAATGAAGCAATGGCACATTTTTGAAAATTTTCTTCATGGAAATCCATTTCAGACCATTCTAAAACGATTCCTGAAATTTAACACTTATATGTATGTATATATAGCATTTCCTAGTCAAATTCAACCTTTTCCAAGTCAAATTCAACTTTTTCCAAGTCAAATTCAATTTTTTCCAAAACAAATTCAACTTTTTCCAAGTCAAATTCAACTTTTTCCAAAACAAATTCGACCTTTTCCAAACCAAATTTAACTTTTTCCAAGTCAAATTCAACTTTTTCCAAAACAAATGGTTTGGAAAACGTTGAATTTGTTTTGGAAAAAGTTGAATTTGACTTGGGAACAGTTGAATTTGACTAGGAAAAAGTCGAATTTGACTTGCAAAAAGTTGAATTCGACTTGGAAAAGGTTGAATTTGAGTTGCAAAAAGTTGAATTTGAATTGGAAAAGGTTGAATTTGACTTGGAAATGCTATATTTGTTTATACATGTGTCACTCCAGACGATATCTGACCGAGGAATCGAGCTACAAATCTGAAAAAATTTCAACATGTCAATAATATCAAAAGAAAGGTGAGGTTCGTAGGCCAGCATTTTTCGAGTACTCCAAGGGTTCAAATTTTGAAAATTTGAACCCTTGGAGTACTCCAAAAATTCTGGCCTACGAAAACGCGTTTTTTTAGGTTTTCAGTGTAAATTACCATCTCAATCATAGGAACATAATTATGGTAGGTATATTCGGAATCAGCGTGAAATTTCTTAAAAGATTCACCCACCAAATCGGTTAAAATCATTCTTTGAAAATTGCTCATCAACGAATGCTGCATGAATGGAACTTTGGAAAGCTCTCACTGAAATCTTCCAGTTTAACGAATAAAATGGAACAGCCGGAATTGCCCAATATGTAGGGAAAAGTCGGGAGGGTCGGGAAAGTTGAAGAACACAAGCTGTGAAGCACTTTTGATCCACCATTGTTTCTAATTCCTACGGAGTGTTTTACCAATTAAATTACAAGACTTCTAAAATTGTAATGACATCGAAGAAACTGATCGAGTTTTCAGGTACCTATGTATAGTATTCATCTATGTGTGTACAAACTTGTATAGGTTTATGTTCATGGATACGTGTATGTAGGTATTATGTCAAAAATCATTTTTATTATTCAACTATTATATTACTTATGATATCGTCCTGGAATCCTTTGTTTCCCCCCCCACTTTCGACGATTCCTCTAAAATGAGCGCATAATCGCTGGGATAAAATTACAAAAGTAACATTTTTTTGACACGGAAAATCGATTTAGTCTAAAATTGGAACCTGAAAATCCATTTTAAAAAAATCGAAAAATCGGATTAAAATTTAATTGTTTGAAAAAATCGGAAATCGATGCCCATCCCTACTTCCGGGACCTACCAGCAGGTATAAACTTCGGTTTTGATCCGATTCGAATAATTTTTCTCCAGACTCGTAAGATCGGAAATAAGTATATAAATAATTTAGTAGGTGCCATCTGTGCACCTCCATGAGTGATGTCGGGAGAAATGCAGCTGGTCTGATTGACCGAGAAAGTGGACAAAAGATAAAAAGAAACCTCAAAGCTATTTCGAAAAAATTTTAATATATATTTCGAAAATTTGTTTCTCAGCCTACTTATGGAGCCCCACTAGGAAACTAGGGAGACATGATACGGTTTTTACTTGCCTTCTTCAAGGCTGCCAATTCCTTTCAACCTGTTTGTCCTCACTATCTACCTATTCTTTCATGATTCTCCTTATTATTGTGGGCTCCATAGTGGCCCTACTATTGTTCCATCCAACAACGGCGTCGCCAACTCAAAGAAAACGCCTCCCAAAAAAACGTCGTAAGAAACCGTAAATGAGGAAGCCGGCTGAGGAACAGGGAAAAAATTATGACAATGGAAGTTTGAAGTTCATCGGGCCAAGTCAACAAAAGCGGATAAAACCACCAACCACCGTGACACGTCCGCGAAACCCGGACATCCCTCTTGTGGAAGAAACCAGCCGTTACCCATGGCCTGATCTTCCATCGACTTCAGTAGGGAAAAAAGTGGAAGATTTGCCATTATTTACCGGTAATTTTTTCTTCTTTTCCGCTCGAGAAAGGACCGTTTTGTCGGGCTAATGGTTCAATAAATTGTCCGAACTGAGAGGAGGACTCGGAAAAAGTCCTCTGTCGTGGACCGTTGGATGAAGTAAAAGAAATTGTGTACGAGATAAGAAGGCACATCTCCTGTTTTGGAAAAATGCTTGTTCAAGTGTAACAGGCCGCTCTTTTCGACCTACTTGGGCAATGAGGAGCAATTAACGGCAACATCAACTCATCCGTGACGAAGGACGAACGATCTTATTTGTCAGTCGTATTTACCAAACAAGATGTTTGAATACAAACATGCTCGGAACTCAAACAGTCGTGAGCCTATATTGGGATGGCAGCCCTGACACGTTTTAGGCATTTTTCGTTGTCAGCATATTTCACCAGATATAGTTTTTCCAGTGAAATTCATGATTTTTTCAACCAATTTCATAATTTTTTCAACCAATTTCATAATTTTTTCAACCAATTTCATACATTTTAGCAAATTTTCGGAAAAAATGAAGCTATTGCAATGGCTTTAAAATTTTTGTAAT
>JAEMON010000004.1:4841154-4858281 GCA_030264115.1 Lygus lineolaris | reverse complement strand
TAATAAACCGTTGTGTAATAATTTGCAGCGTTTTTTTTCCATGGATTCTTTGTATTTCTGCAAGCGCCCTTGACTCATATCGTCGTTTGTTAGATCATCAGGATTTCAACTAAATACATTCTAATTTGTTCAGCTATCAGCTGAAGTGAATTAGTGAATTATAAATTCACTTTATTTTGGAACATGTTGAACTCAATTTCAAACATATAAAAATAACAAAGCTTTCAGTCTCGTGGACAAATCTTTATGACTGGATAATAATCACAGTCACCAATTGTGACTTCATGAAATACGTTTTCCCAATGCTTCCATACGTGTAGATACGCTTCATGACCTAAGCATATGAGCCTAAGCATTGTTGAGCGTGACATGTCAAGCCTGGTAGCCTGGAAAGCTTCATGATGTTGTGGGCTGGCCCCCCTCTTCAATCAGATTCGTGAGAATTCCATTCCCGACCATTTTTCCCAAAATACGATTCAGGCATCGAATTAGAAGGAGCTGCTTCTACATCCAATTCTCCAATTGCATCATCTTCATCGATGACCACTTCTTCTTCACCGTCCACATAATCTTCGGTATCCGAGAAGTGGAGAAAAATCAGGGTCATCGTGGTCATCATCATCGCTGAAGTGAGGGAATTTCTATGCTGCAGTTGGGGATGAATCCTGTTACAATCAACAATAGCAAAATCAATTAGGTTCTAAATAAACAAGGGTATATACATTTCTGGTTGAAATAGAAACAAAATGCTGGGCTGGCCTTCTCGAGTCAAATGGATTTACTAGTCAACACGATTTGAAAAAAAAACTTACCTACAGGGTTTCTGCACACTGGATCGTCTTCAAATTCTTCATCATCTGCGTATAATGGCATCAATTGCTTTAGTTTTTCATAAAATGATGGGTCTTCTACACGAAGAACCTTCGTTTTCCTAGACGTAGAGGCCTCAGGTTTATCCATTGCCCTTTGAAACAATGAAGAAATATGCAGGTGAAATACATTAAGGTACACCTCCTGACCTCTCCTATAGTTAGTTTGAGTAGTGTGGAGCAATATTCTGCTGCCCGGTCGATTTCATAAATAATGACGAAGGTCTGAAAAATGTCGACCTTATGTTGGGGTTTGAGGTTGTTTTCTTCATATTCACTGAGAAGGTTCATAACTGAAAACCAGTCGTTCAGGCTCGTTTTTTAGGCTCGTCTGAAAAGTTGATACGAAAATCGTAAAAATGCACTCCGAGGCGTTGCTGTTTGACCTTCGCAATTATCAAGATTTGAGAGATATTACGAAATGATAATAGATATCGTTCATAAGGTTGTATGTTACAAACCCAAATTTTACACGCAGGTTTTACATACACCCTTCTGGCGATTCCTGCTCTGCTACATAAGCCCTTGACTTTAGTTTTATTTCTCCGAAAAAATAAGCTTTTAAACCATGAAACCATGGTTACTATTTTCCAATCTCATTCAATCTTTTCCCAAATGAATTCACTTTTTTTTCAATTGAATTAAACCTTTTCCCGATTAAATTCAACTTTTTCCCAATTACCTAATTTAAACCTTTAGATTTCTTTTACCTTTATTTTTGGAAAATAGTGTAGTATCTACTGCTACCAACTGCAGCCAATGGGCAACCGCTTCATTGAACTTTCCTCCAAAATTTTGTTTGTTTTTTCCTGTTTTCCATATTTTTTTCGTTTTTCCTAAAAAGTATGCTGCTTGATATTTGCGAAATTCGTAAAAACCTTTCCACAATTTGTAATATATTTGTTATTTGTGAAAATGTTCCACTAAGTTTGTTCTTTATTAAAATTGTTTTGTAAACTCTTTCTACGAAGTTTGGGAGCTTACATACCCAGGTACTACTCTATTTTTCAGACTAAAATTAAAAGGTTTAATTAAATTGGAAAACAGTTGAATTAAATTGGGAAAATGTTTAATTAAATTGGAAAAAATTTGAATTCATTTGGAAAAAAGGTGAATTTAATTGGGAAAAGGTTTAATTCAATTGAAAAAAAGGTGAATTCATATGGAAAAAGGTTGAATCAGATTGGAATAAGTATACTAATATGGCTTGTGAACACAATTTAGTGGATAAGACATGAAAAAGTAAAAAGTAACAAACGCCCTTCTGGCTGTTCACCGGCTAATTAGGTACGAGTATATGTATGAATTGACCAGATGACCAGGAAAATAGGCAATCATCATTAAGGTAGTTACCTACTCGTACATTCATTGGTGTTAAGAATTGATTCTGAAAATGCAATCCCTGGTTAAATTATTGCTCGCTGTTTCTTGGCCGACTAGAACAGGTCTTTTTCTCACTGCTCGTCGGCTGGATGAGAAATCAATCCCTCGTCCAAGACAGTCGACGAAGTGAAAAGGAACACCAGGCGGTCAGTTTTCAATGGAAGCCACATTTGGTCGGCAGATGAGTTGAGTGGAGACAGCTCTGGTCTGGAATACACGAGTATAAAGTGCGGAATCAGCCAAATGAATGAACTCAGTGGGTCGACCTGTTGGAGATGCGGCTCACGAAACGTCTGGTCTCGCCAAAAAGGATGAGAGAAATGATTAGAAGAAACGGGTTCAAGGGTCAAACAGGAGGTTTCTTCGGAAGGTGCAGAAGTCGGTCTGAATTTCGTTCAACCTTAATTTTCACAATCCTAGCCCTTCTTAGAAGCCTCCATCAATGGCATTGTTGGCAAGCATTCGTAGAGTTCAGAAATACCTAATGCAGGGAATTTCACTACCTGGTGATCACGAACCGGTACTTATCGGACTACCGATAAGCTAAGTGAGGGATTTATAGACAAACCTTCAGTGAAGGTTTCCTCGTTCGGAGGACTCCTCGATTCGAGGAACTGATCGACTGGAGGAACGGAGCGGAATCTATAAACCAACCTCGACCTCGACTCAAACTTGGAGGATTCTTCGAAATACGTTTTCGAGGAACAATTTTAAATACGGATTCGGATTCGCCTGATTCTTTCACTGTATCTCAACTCCACCACAGAGGAGGACGGACGAGTTTCGGTTAGAAAAATTATTTTAAAATGTTACATTTTAATCCTAATCCTAAACTTTTTGAAAAAAATACAAAATAATTTTTTCCACATGATAGAGTCATTTAATTTACTGAAACAAGCTCAAAAAAATTTGAAAATTTAAAATTGATCAAAATTTGAAAACTTGGATTGGATTTACTTTTGAGGCGATTGCCGCCATCTCTTTTCACAGAATCTCACTAGAGCCCCGTCCGCATTAGCCTCAAGGAATCCTTGAAGACCATCCTTATGTCTCTTTGAAACTCGAAAACCGTCTATAAATCCAACCCTTTTGAATACCAATATGGACATTTTCTGAAATCACGCATCTATTATTAGGTACACAACAGTTCATCATTTTCCACATTTTTGGTTTATTATTTTGAATAATGAACCTTTGGAATCGAGCACAAAAAAAAAATTTTAACCCCCCCTCAAAATTTGAGGTTTTGCGTTTCAAGATGAGTAGAATCCAAAAATCGAATTTAAAAAAATCCGTCCGTCCGCCGCGTACGCCATATGCGGCACTTTCCTTAGTTACCATGGTCCAAAATCAATGAAATTTGGTATATACCGTCCCCATTCGGGGTCTAGTTGTGCCGCGAAGCTTTTTGTGACCGTCAGCCTAAGGGGTAGAAAATAGGGGATGAAATTTTCAAAATGCCCTAGCTCGAAAATTTCAAATAGGAAGGTATATTTTTCCCATCGATTTAAAATAGAACACAATTTTTAGCGTCGAATGAGACCGTGCGGAGCGTTTTAGGATCAACCGTTCGCTCCCTGTAAGGACTTGAGGGTTGAACGAAAAAAGAGCAGAAACACGAGTGTGAATCGCAATTCATCCCGAGTAGGGAAAATCTCCGTTCAAATATCAGCTGTTCATGCAACTTTCTTCCGATTCCACCAAACCAAGATTGTTGTTTAATTTCAGAAGCTTCCTTAGTTACTGAATTTCATTAAGAATAAATGATATTATAACTCTCCGATAATAATACTCAATTACAAGAAGGTACCTACTCAATGTCGCCAAGAGATGATTGTGAACCTCGCGGGAGGTGGGTATTTTATGCCAATAGGATCTTTGTAGATGGGCGATCTATACAGAAAATAATAAACCGTTGTGTAATAATTTGCAGCGTTTTTCCTCTTCAAATTCTTTGGTTTCCAACTACCCAGGTATGCCTTTTTGAAATTCGTTCACTCGAAATTGCATTCTGGGAATTCGCAAAAATCAGTTCTTCATTACTGCGAGTAAATCTGCTCTTTGGTCAACGTCAGAGGGCCGTCTTGAGGGGCTGATATTTGTTTCTTACAAATAGAATAAAAACGTTCTTCAACAACACGAAAATATTGAGTTAATTACTTACCCAAGACCCACGACAGATAGAATGTGAACCTGAACACTTGTTGAGTTGCCACTGGTGTTGTTTTCGTTGATTTTATTACGTGTTTTATAACATAATTTGCATTATTTTGTTTTTAAAAAAAATAGTAAATGACTTACTCTCAAAATCTACATCGGATTTATATCAAATACAAAAAACAACGACAGTTTATTATTTTTTTGGGAAGCTGGAAATTATTTTACCGGTCATTCGCAAATCAATGTGACCTTTTTCTTTGGAATTTATACAAGGTAGTTAGGTAGGTCCCTACCTCTGGAGAGACTATACCCTGCTTGTGTACTCACCTCACATAAGAACGGTTTTTGCTAAACTGTCTAAACCGAAAATTAGGTTCATTAGTGAGTCGTAACCGCAATATTTACCCACTTCATTCTCAACTGAGTGACGCAACATTTCGTATGATGGTGCCGAGAATCGTTCTGTTTCTTGTCAAGTAGAAACAGTTTCGTAGGTATTTCATGCACATGATTTGGAGAAGCCTGATGAAGAATTATATCCACTAAGAAGAGGGAGGTAGGTACCTACTTTTAAGACTCAAAATTATTATACTTAGTATAACAATTTATCAATCAATAGGCGTATCGAGGTAATAATTATTATCGTTAATATCGTAATGTTTTAACCATCGCCACTAATACTACATTTTAACCGTCTATTCCGATTAATAAAATCTGAACGGCTGAACTTAAAGAAATCGTTCCGGAACCTTTGGAACCGCCACAGAAAGTTCTTTCCACTGGATTCCAATATGTCCTAAATCGACGTGAAAATTTGTGAACGAACCTCCCTAACGAACGTGTTTATTCAATAAAAGTCACTAAGGAAAGCAGATTTCACGAAGAAAAGGGCGTATGCAATAACTGGTCAGGAATTTACCTATCATTCTGCAAAAATCCTCCTGAAATTCGGTGGAGCCGCTCGAGTCACAAACTGTAACAGACATACAGAACTAGCGTAGGTAACAGTTTGTTATGATCACCAACGACAAGAACTCCTACAATAATAATAAATAAGTTGACGATGATATTTGATATTATGTCAACGCGTGAGATTTGTAGGGGGACCCATAATGAGCCAATGCAATGATTGCAAAAACAAAGAATACAAGAGTTGATGAAATAAACAGGTAAATTACATGTTGATGTGGGGCCCTTCAGAAAACTGAGAAGGGAAAGTTGTATACATAAATTAATATATGAAACATGAGGAATTGCCATCAATTTTTTAAATTTTTTTCTGAGAGATAATGACTCAAACGAAACAATAATGAGGATTTAAGGCAAAAATAGTGTATCTGTAATTTTAGAGAATTTATTAAAATATTTATTATTGCAACGTTGCAAAGGTTGTTGTCTGTCATTGGGTAATTCCGCCCAAGATGCCAACTGAACAAAACGAAACACAAAGCCCATCACTGTTCGGGCTCATGATTAGTGATAATGGAATTTACATAATAAATAAATTGATTATTAATTAATATTAATTAATATTAATTAATTTTTAATTATTTCATCGCATTCTTTTTCGGTTCAGTTCTTTAAGTGTGACGTAGGAAAGGGTTTCTCATGAACCTTCGGAATTCCGCCTGTTATTCAAATAGCTGAGATTGTATTCCAAGTTTTCTCCACACCCGAACGATAAACTATTTTCTTATTTGTATTGGCAGTGTTATTTTGTCCCAAATAACAATACAGAGCCAGAAAAAATGTGATTTTCCCCTACACGATAATTCTCCATTCATTCTGCTTTGAGTCCCTCTTATTAGGCCCCGACATTATCAGAAAGCCCCTGTCTCTTATTAGTGTACAGCGTAAATTTCCTAAAATTCCTTTTCGGGTTGATTATGAATGTGAGGCCTCCCTGGATCGTTCTCATACAGATGCAACTCTTTATTAGAGGTTAGATCCCCGGTAATGTGGGTGGGAACGGAATCTCGATACCGATGGAATAAAAAGTGGGGCGTCGAGCACGACTCAATGGTAAAGCAGTGATGGTAAAAGGTGAGACGATGCTCAGCATTCCAGGACTGTCCGCTCTCTTCAACTTGAATCACCTTCCGAGATGCCTTTGGGAACTCGGGTAAACGAAAATAACAGGAGAAGAGGCCTCTGGTAACGTGATCAAGCCCTTTAAATATTAGGGAACCTTATAGGCTAGCCTTGGAGGGTCCTGAAGCCGTGAGAAACAACTCGGAGGAAGTATAGGGAACGGTTGGATGACTCACTCACACTCAAACCAGCCTTTCCTGATCCGAAGACCCGATCATGGAGGTAGGGATGGGGTGAGGTGGGGGTTACAGCCGAGGAGCCCGACTATAGGCCTGTTCCTGCGGGCTTCTAACTTCTTCTTCTTCTTCTTCTTCTTCTTCTTGCTTGGCGTGACCACCTGGGGAGCCTGACGAAAGAGTGGGAGGTGTCCTGGAGGAACTCGGGTGAGAAGTCGGGAAAGGTCCTTAGACGGTAGAAGAAAGATTGGTGGATGCTTAGCAACCGCCTTCTCTTCTCCCATAAATACTTCACCACCGAAAGACCAGACCTTGGGTTCGCTTGCGCTCTCTAAAGCACGAAAGGACATCATTCAATAATAATGCAATACTGTTCAGTCAATGCAACGCTGTCGCTTGCTCTGGAAGGAGGTAATTGCAGTACCTAGTGTCTTCTATTCGAAGGCTGAAAATAGAAAAGGCTTGAATATGAAAATATTAGTCTTCCAAGTTTTGAGTCTCGAGTGGGCAGTACAGCGTCCTCACACAGCATTTTAACATGAAAATCGGTTTAATGAGTGTCACATTAACGACAGGGATTCTGGACTCTCAAGCGAAATTAGGGTAATGGGTACATACCTTCTAAGTAGGGGGTGTTGTGAGAAGAAACATAATAAATTGCGACGACCCATGTAGGTCTGTACAAGCATCTAAATTATGCAAAAATCATTCAGTTGCCAAGGACTGGGTGTTGGACTGGAGGTGATAGACGGAATTTCTGCGAATGATGGAAGGGCCAGTTTCCAGCAAAAGAAGATAGGAGGAAAAACATAGAAGGGAACTACAAGGTTCAATCTCTTTCAACTTGCTGGTACCACGTAGTAGCTAGTTACCAAATTACAAGAATTATTATTTTCTGCCAAGATCCTAGAAACCAGAGGGGCCCCTCCACTTGGTCAAAAATCAACATCACCAGACTTTTCCTGAAATCGATTACCTGTACGAACCTTACACCTTAGTAGGTCGTGTTAGAGCAGGAACAATATGGCCACAAAGGTCAACGGCCTGTTTCAAATAAACAAATACTGAGCATTTTGATAAGAACCCCATTCTAACCTCGTTCGAAGAATACCTAGTTTGTTTTAAATATCCAACCAACTTGTTCCTATGCAACTTTCTTGACCTCCCCTTCAGTATTTGAGTAGGTACACATGTACAGTACAGCTACTTACATAATTTTACTTACGTCTACCCAAAATCACGCCATCATTTTCGAATGTTCATTTACGCAAACTAATTGGATAACCAATGACTGGACTTCTTTCCTCAAAATCCAACAGAATTTGTTTAGTAATTTTATTTTCAAACGATCCTAGCCTTATATTAAATGTATTTATCCTCTACCTTATTTACTACTCGGCGCTACAGCTTATGCAGAGTATGGCCGCCTCAACGAAAGTCATCCTCTACCTTACCAAGTGGATACTCAATGGGGATTTTGAATAGGTACCTACAGATTTTTTTAAACATTTTGTTATATTACTGAAATGGTTGTTTTTTTCAATATCTTAGTCGACGAGATAACCTAGACGCTGCTGGATACAGGGATGTGTAAAAACTCATAATTTCAACACTTATCAACCAACTTCATCTAACTACTTACTAAACTTCTCAATGTTGGCCACTTCCTCGCGAATGTTGGTCTTCAATAGTCCGTGGACGGTTGCTGAAGACCCGGGACTTGAGGTAACCCCACAAAAAGAAGTCCCACGGGGTTAAATTGGGTGATCGTGGCGGCCACTCAAAATCGCCTCTGAGAGATGAGGTGCCCTCGGGAGTACACCCTCAACAAAGCCATCGACGTCCCAGTAGTTTGAGCCGTTGTTCCGTCCTGTTGGAACCACACGTCCCCTATATGTCAATTTCATCAAAGTCCAGTGTCAATTTCATCCATTTACAAAGAAGGGCAATCAGAGCGGTTCTGCAGGTGGACACCCGGGACATCACCAATGAAGAGCTGCAGTTGGCTGGGTCAGGAATGGGAATATTGACTATTAAACAACTGTACTGGACAAACTTACTGAAGAATACAAAATACTGGGACATATATTAGACTCTTGCAGAACATGGTAAGGGGAAACTTGCTGAAGGACAGCAATATGAGCTACCCAGGGTCAGGACACTATATGGAGCAAAAAGGAGGGACTTCCTCACTCCAAGAGTAGCAAATATTATTGGGAAGGAGGAGCTGAATAGATAAGATAATAAAAGAACATTTATTTGTATGTTAGGCCATTGAGGCCCTCATAACATACAATCATTTACAGGAATGGTCGGTAGGGAAATTGCAACGTATGTATAATACAAAATGAAGAAAAAAATTTAGAATACAAAAATTATTGAATGAGGTAGGTGAAAACAAAAAATTATACATATTGGTATGTCTACTGTGTGTGCATGGAATGGAAAGTAAAGGGTAAGGATATTTTGAAATGGAATGCATTGGTATAGAAAGGCAGACTGGTGGGTAGTCAGGGTACGAAAAGATAAGTACTTGAGATAAGGGGTAGGTGGAAGGAGAAGTGAAGGGTTGCTATAGGAGAGTTTACTTATTTTGAAAAGGGCTTTGTCACAATGAAGTTTTGTCATTTATTTTGATAGAAATTTTGAAGAAATTAATGTTTATTATGTTAGTATAATGTTAGTATTATGTTAGTATAGAATAGTCCTGTAGATAGGGGAGAGGACCCCCTTATGGGACTCTCTGTAAAAATGTTAAATGATAAAACCAATAAAAAACCAAAACCAAACCAATCATTGGAGAACAAAAAAATCTCCTCAAGCATGTTGACTTAACGGTGTGAATTTAACGTAACCGCCCGCTCATCTTCTTCAAAAAACCATGGTCCAATAAAACCAACTAGGAAATTTAACCCGATTTAACCCCCTGCGACTACTTTTGTGGGGTTACCTCAAGTCCCGGGTCCTCAGCAACCGTCCACGGACTCTTGAAGACCTGAAGACCAACATTTGCGAGGAAGTGGGCAACATACCGGTCGACATATTGGAGAGGGTGATGCGAAACACTCGAAATCGGTTCGTTCAGTACATCGACAATGGAGGGCCGATATGATTGAACCACGAAACAAAAAAGTCAAGATATTTCCTACACTTTAATTTTTTATTAAATAATAAACAAATATCTTTATAACTTCTTGTTTTATTGCGTTACGAAATAAGGAAGTTATTTTGCCCTACCCTGTACAAGAGGATTAACCTACTGTGTGTATCGTGTTGGTACTTACCTACTCGCCGTTAACGTCAACGTTAACCTCACTTCTCTTCACCTACCTAGAGTACCCACTTCTTCCCTTGACGTGATAATTTAAGGCGTGGCCATTTAGCATCGTCTTATCAACCAATCATCCCAAGAAGTTTTGACGGGCAAATAATGAGTGAAAAATGAGCCGTGAACAATATTAGCTGGCTATTTATAAATGTGATAACGACCGCTGTCGACGATTCTCACCGAAACCATATATTTACAAGTGGAGGAATTATCGGGTTTTGGTGTCTAGTGCCTTTAAGACAACTAATCGGAGAATCAGACTAATTAGTTAGGTACATAAGTGGGGTAATATTCCCTTTTAACATTTATTATCATTTTCCTTGTTAGCTTTATCTACCTCTATTTTTTGTTGACTTTTTTGTTTGACTGAATGCAGTAATTTTTTATTAGGCGCAGTTAGGGTCATCATGTTATTCCTAGATACAGGGAAGGCCCCGTAGATAACAATTGCGTAGCTGTACCAGAACTATAATGGTAGGTTTGTAAATACCCAATTAAAATAAATAATAAGAAAACTTCCAATTATTGTCTGGATGCAATTTTAAGTAGGTACTTAAATATAGGTACATTACCTGGATGAAATCCAACGGAGTAAAGAGTTTAAAACTAAGTGAATTAGTTGAGTAAAATGGTGTGTAAACTGATCAAGTTGGAAAAAAAGATGGAATCAATCGTCCTCAGATGGTCTGAAACGCCGGAAATAAGATAAGGTAGGTAGGTATGTACAGGAAAGATTTACGATTTTATTATTGTAGTCAAGCAAACGTAGGAATGGTCAATAGGGTAAAGGCACCAGTTATTGGCCACCCCCCAGTTATATGCCGCCTGCCTCCTTTAAGTTCGTTTATTATTACACAGATATCTCTGATACCGAAGGCACCTAACTAATACAGAAGGCATTGGCACAAGAGGAGTTACAGTGTAACCTTAAGTTGTCTCCGTTACTCTGTGGTGTAACCATATTGAAACCTCATAGTTCAGTTCGAAGTGATCGTGCCGTCGCATGTGGGTTGAAACCACCTCATCCTTGTGAAAACCATCCACCTCTCATTCTTAACGATTTAACGTGTTTCCACTTTGTTTAGGGTCCTCCTATTTTGATTTTTCCTTAATCTACGATTATCTAGTATTCGATTCGTGCCATAAAAATACAAAAAACTCGGGAATTAAGCAATAATATTTGTGTGGCTAATAACTGAATATGGCTAATAATCCGGCCAATAACTAGCAAAAATTGACTTCTTCCGGTTTTTATGGGAAAAAATTGAAATACCACTTATTTAACAAAAACTACTAGGTAGTGAATCGCGATGTTGGAATACTAAGCTCCCTAAGACCCCAAGGCAACAGGGATTTTAATGAAAAATACGTATTTCCAACAAGATAATAGCACCAAAAATCCTTAACAGGCCAATGATTGGTGCCTTTACGCTAATCATATTTTATTAATATTCATTCGACAGACTGCCAGGTATTTTGTTTTCGTTGTTTGTTTTCTACGAAAGTAGTTACTTGTAAATCACGAGATGGTTTTTTACGATTTTAAATAGTTTTTAATGCAATGAAACCATACGGAGCACTGTACGACTAGGTATATAACAGCACATCTCAAGGGCGGAGGGGTAGAAATCGATTATGAATCCCGTTTTATAATGATTTACAACTATTTTATTCGTGTTTGAAAGTTCCGCAATCGTGACTTTTGC
This sequence comes from Lygus lineolaris, assembly GCA_030264115.1. NCBI lineage: Eukaryota > Metazoa > Arthropoda > Insecta > Hemiptera > Miridae > Lygus > Lygus lineolaris. Next base: position 4,846,568 of record JAEMON010000004.1, on the reverse strand, counting down.
ACCCGATCATTACCAACCTATTATAATACGGGATTACGGAAATACAATATACGTAATAGATGTGCTCGTCCGAGAGATAAGTTGATCCGATGAAGTTCAAACTCATCCCAAAGAGAGGGAAGGGGCAACTATTTATGCCCGATAGCAATACTTTCCTATTTCCAAGTTGTGTGAGAAAAAGGTTGAATTAGTGGGTTGGAATTAGAGTCTAATAAATTGGACACATTAGGACAACCCTCAATTTTGATCATGACTGTCCTGACCGACGGTTGAGGCCAATTGAGTCACCAGTCGACGTCCGGGTCTCGTCACGAGGGGTTCTGAGAAACAAGAGCATCAGGACCAGAAAGAATGCGGATTCTTCGAGATACCATTCTGTGGTGTGGGAGAACGGACCTTCCTTCTCCATCAAACCATGGATCTTGTCTACTGACTGTAATATTCAAGGAATAGCCCGAAGAATGATCTGATCAGTAGGCAGATAGATAGGTAGGTATATCAAGTAGCCCGTATTGAAGTTGTCTCAGCACAAAGGGACTTACTGGAATTTGCTCGGTTAAATTTAGGATTATCTATATTAATTTTGAGTGCCTACGCTAAGCCTGTTTGTTTGTCCTCCAAGCACTATCGAACTCGGCTATACCGATTCTGAAAACGGTTTTTGCACACTGATACGCAAGTTCGGAGCCTATTGCAATAAATTATAGGATGTCATAAGCTCCCTCTTCTCTACATGGAATCGGCCATTCTTTATATATATATTACCTACATTACACTAACAGGCGAAATTGTCCCTTAAAAAAAAAATAGGTAGGTAGGTGTTAAATTTGAATTAAATGATATATTATATTTTAACAGAAAACAAGCAGTTCGGCATCTTGGTGAACTGTCCTCTTTTCTGCCTGTAAACTATGGAGTACCCCAGGGTTAAGTACTGGGTCCTATACTCTTTATAATTTTCATAAATGATAAATTTAAATAAATTTCTGTATGCATTAACACCTTAACAGTGTAATTGATATTATTGGTGCATCTGTGATGTTAGGTATTATAGTATTCAACTGTTTTTGTTTGGGTTTAAGTGGATGCATTGCTATATTTTTAATTTGTTCACACGTACGCCTTTGATGAATTATTGCTTTTAGAATTATATAATTATTCACTTTTATTTATTCAAGAAGCCATGTTTTTCAGTTTACGTTGTAACCTTCTTCATTCTTCTACCAACAATCAGTAAAAGCCTCCTTCTAACCTTTCACTAACACCACAGTAAAAGCCTGAAGATGGTGACAAGTTAAGCTGAAAAGCTTTCCTTCCTAAATAAACAAAGTGGAAATCTTAATGGTGTAATTATTTTTCAAATATATATTTCAAGATCCTCTGATTTATGGAATCCGCGCAGTCGGATCAATCCAAATTTTTGTCCATATTAATCGTGTTTTCAAGTACCTACAGTTTTTTCAAATAAACGACTGTATTTCCTCAACGACAGGTATAGGTTAAACGATGTTTAATGAATGTCTAAATGCCAAAATTATTTGTTAATGGGAAAGGTTTTCAAGCGATGAATCATTTTTAATGAATCATTAGGTATGCACCTACGCCCTTTCCTCCCGCTCTCTTGCGAAACGACAGGCGGTAGGTAGGTAGGTACGGAATTAGGTACAAGTAACGGAAGTACAGTAACGGAAGTAGGTACAAGAAAACTACTTGTGGGTTAAGGATGCAAATCGATTTTTCACCTCCGATTTTTTTTTTTTTTTTTGTCATCAATTCCGATTTTTAGCCAGAAATCGATTTTTTTGTTTTCAAAAATCGATTGCAAAAAATTCACCCCCCCCCCCAAAAAAAAAGTCTTTCCCCTTCCAAATAATCCTTGAAAATTCGGCGAACCTAAATGAATTTTGATACATTTCGAATACATTTTTGTTCGAGTAAATCGGAGCATGTAAATTTGTATACCTACAAAACTTTCATACGTTGTTCTTGATGTTTTTTTTTAATACCATAATACAATAAGACGTTCTTAGCAACTTGTTTTGTCTGTGGCCTAGACATTTTCAATGATTAAATATTGAACCAAGCAGGTTTTTAAATTCTTGAATGATCCCACCGTTAATTTTATTTTTCATGCACCCATTAAAAGTGCTATTATTTTTGTTTAAAAAAAATTAAATAAATAAAAACCTAGGTAACGAATTTTGATAGGTAAAATACCAAACTACCAAAACATTCACTTTTTTGTACTTTTTGGGGCGAGGGTGGAATGATTTGAAGAATCTCAAAAGTAATATTTAACTTTCTTCTTGCAAATTTATCATTTTTACAACAAAATGAACCAAATCATGAAGAAATTAAACCTAATTCAAGCCTACCGCAGAGCATAATAAGCACCTTCCAAGACATAATAAATTATTATTAAGCGTCGACAATAACAAGCGGACCAGCCCGCACTATTAAGCTAACTAAGATCCCTGAAGAGGCAATATATTATAACGTTGCGAAACATGTAGGATGAAACAATAAATCTACAAACGGAAGAAAGCCAGGAATCATTCCACCCTCACCCCAAAAAGTATACCTACAATAGCTACCAACAAACTTTTTTGTTTTTTTAATTAAAAAAAAATTAAATACCCAAGTATCTTGAAAAATTGATTTTTTTCACTCGATTAATCACCTAGTGCAATCGATTTTAGGCTTTCGATTGAGAAACGATTTTCAAATTGATTGTTGGCGACCGATTTTGCATCCCTATTGTGGATAGGTCCGATAATGACTTCAATCAGAATGTACATCAATGAAATCAACGGAAGTAAGGAATACTACATGGGGTAGTAACGACTTCCTCGTTCTTACCTTGACGAAAAACTTCTTCATGATGGGCAATTCGGAACACTTGCCCATACCTTTCGAGTGATTCATTGAAACGATGAAACGGCAGGTGAAATTCGGATTTCGAGTGAAAATGAATCACGTCCTTCAACATGTACCATCTACCTTTTACTTTATGACAGTAGTAACGAGATATGAGAACTGGATAATCATCAACCATCATTAGTCGCTGCTAACGGGAAGAATCCGATAGCCTGTTGATATCTCTGTTGACACGATTTTCGTGCTCTAGGGCTTTCCCAATAGCAACGGATACAAGTGAGTTCATTTTTCATTGAATTCGTGAACAATTTTAACTTCCCCTCGTTATTCACCACCAACTGGTTCCAACGGAGAATTTCTTTGTTCCAATTCGAGGAAATCACTGGAGGAAGGTAGGTACTTGAGAAGATTATACTATGAGTAAGTATGACCCAATTAGGTAGGTATTTTGGTTTATTCTTAAGCAAGAAAAGATTTTCTTATGTACTAGCTGTACTTTGTACATGGGTCATCTATACAGAAAATAATAAACAGTTGTGTAATAATTTGCAGCGTTTATAGTCATTCTTCTACTGTAAAGCCCTGTATAATAGATTTTTCGTTACCTAGGTATTTGGATCGTTGGATGGTAGAACATTGCAATGTATCAACGTAGACTAGAGGTCTCAACGTCTCAACAGCCAGCTGTGGATAGGAGATAGGAGTGGCTGACGTTAGCCGAGCCTTCCAGGACCTAAAGGCTAGATCCTGAGAATAACCCCAGCCTCAGGACCTGGAGAGGAGATGAATGGTTTAATATTGGTACATGTTGTTGCCTTGAGAGTGCGCCTGGGCCGTGTTACCGAAGCCGTGTGTAAGCCAGGGTGCCTGGAGAACTGCATTCTTGAAAAGAATGGCCCCCTCTCCCCTTCTCGTCACTCCTAACCGGTTCGGCCGCCATCTTGGTCATCCCTTTCACGGGCCAGGAGCAGCCACAAGCTGCTCCCAGGATCTCCAAACTGGCTACAGGACGACCACCGACCTCTTATTAGAAGGGGGGATCTCATGATCATTGGCCACACCTGGTATCTACCTCATCACCAGGGATGGGATTTATATGTCACTAAAAAAGCTGTTTTATGCACCTAGAATAATGTTGCTAAAACTCGACTTAAGCAATTAAAACCGCAAAATATGCCATTAATAAAATATAGTGGTAAGGGCAAATGCGTTTGAAATTTCCAAACATTTCGTGAAACACAATGTAAAAATATATTTATACTTTTAACAGCAAAATAATTGAGTAACAAACAATACCAAATTGACTTAGTTGACGCCCATCCAAGCGATTTCTCCGTGAATACAAAACGACGGTAGTTAGTTACGCAAAGGAACCTCAAAAATTACGAAAGAATAACTTTTTAAAAAATCGGCAGACAAATTCATGAACTGCTGTTAATTCACTAGACGCTTTAAAAAAACGTCACAAATCGTTTTAATCAATGTCAATCGACGACTCTTCCACACCGGCTTCAGTCACTGAATGAAAAAACGTCTGCCAAGTTGGGTAGGCAGTACAGCTTCCTCAATTTGGTAACATGGACGTATAGAATTAGTTAGGGAGAATTTCAGCGAAATAATTATCCCTATGACAACAAATTTCAAGTCATGCGCAGTAGCTGTTGTGATGAAATTCATGAGTGAATGTCTTGGAATCAACCACCTACTACCCTTATCTGAGCGAAATCTGACCATTAGGAACAAAGAAATAGTAGTTTCAGGAAATTTACGTTTGCCCTTGCGCACAAGCTACAGGTGATCCGGTGGCTATGAAATCATTGGGGATCCTCGAGCGGTTCCTCCTGAAAATTTCACCGAAATTAGTCGAGTAGTTCCGGAGTTATGGCTATGAATTACATTTCAAAATTTCGCATGCGCAGTAGGTATTACTGATATATTCATGTCAAAATTCGAAGGTAATTGTTAACCCCCAACTACCCTCCAAATTCGAACGAAATTGGTCAATTATGAACTGAGAAATCGTAGTTTCAGGAAATTTGTGTTTGCGCATGCGCACATGTGGTGCGATGACGATGAAATTCATAGGGAACTCCCTAGGGGCAAACTCGCGCAATCCCTTGTAATTACACCCAAATTGGTTCAGTATTTCCGGAGCTACGCCTATGACAACAAAGTTCATGTTTGCGCTTGCGCAGTAGCTATTACTGATCCAATCGTGACGAAATTCTTAGGTGATTGTCTTGAAGTCAGCCCCCAACTTCCCTCCAAATTTGAGCGAAATAGGTTGATTAGGAACTGAGATACCGAGGTTTCAGGAAATTCACGTTGCGCATGCGCACAAGCTAGTGGTGATCTGGTGGCTATGCAATTGATAGGGGACCGTCGCGGGGCTATCTAATCCGCACAATCCCTGAAAATTTCATCGAATTCGGACCGGACATAGCTTCATATATACGAGTAGTTTTGCCTGGAACAAGGAATTGACTACAGACCGGCAGACAGACGGACAGACACGGAACCTAAATTGTTCAGAAAGC
>JAEMON010000004.1:4823811-4837085 GCA_030264115.1 Lygus lineolaris | reverse complement strand
AATTTTCGAGTGAGGGGTAATTTTCTCATGAAATTTTGCGTAAAATCCGAATCTGTAATACAAAAAAGGGGGTTCTCATTCGACAAAACGAAGTTAATTCGCGCCACGCGCATTTATGCGCGCGCGAGGCGCGCCAAAATATAGTGGTTGAATTCCTTGTGAAAAACTAAGGGGGGTTACCATTTGAAGTTCTTTTCTACACCTCGAAACTACGGAAATAGAAAGGGTAGTCCACCACTTAAGAGACACAATGTATACCCACCTAAATATTGTTAGAGCCGACTACAATACTTTTGCTCCCAGTAAGTTTTAAATTTAAACCTTGACTTTTTTTCAGGAAAATGTAATAATATTATCTCTTATAGGAATTTCTTATTAATAAGCTCAGATATTGTCTGGAGTGACACATTGCTCCCAGTAAGTTTTAAATTTAAACCTTGACTTTTTTTCAGGAAAATGTAATAATATTATCCCTTATAGGAATTTCTTTTTAATAAGCTCAGATATTGTCTGGAGTGACACAACTAATACCTTTAAGGACATTTTTGAACTTCAGGGTACCATTCATGATACTGAAAAATCAATTTCCATGGAGAATATTTCAAAAAGTTGCCTTCTATAATTCCTAAGGTCCTGCTCGGGAGGTATTGAATCTCTCAGGATCTACGTTTCACATAGGATCACTACAAATGAAATGGAAGTTTAAAAACTAACTGTGGGCAGTAAGGCTCGAAAATCCCACCTAAAATGTCAAAAACCAATTTGCTTGGAATGCTCAAGAAAAGTTTGTGTCCACTGTGTAGTTGATGTAATTTTGTTATTTCCATTCACCTCAACATTTGAGTTTTTTTTACAAACGTGTTACTTACCTAGGACCTATTCGTTTTTCTATCATTACATTCAAGATACGTTTACGTTTAGTTTTACCAATATTTGTTGATACACAGTTACTTGTGTGATTAGTTTTTACATGATTATCAAGAGTATAGTTTGAATATATTTACGTAATTTTGTGATTTGTCTATTCATAAAACTGCTCCAACTTTATGTGATAATTCTACGTCCATAGGTAGGGGAGAGTGGTGACTGTGGGACACACTGGACAGTGCTATTTATAAAGGGTACTGTTACCACCAAAACTGGAGTCCTTGATTCACTCAAATAGATGAAGAAGAAGAAGTAGTAGAGTGAGTGCAAGTGATAATGAAGGTCTCCTTGTTATCAGTCGCATTTTTCGGATTTTGAACAGTGTTGTTGTACTTTTGTTCCTTCGTTTCCTATCGATTTTAGTCACTAAAGTGTAATTTTTAGACTTTTTTAGTAGTGTAACGTGAGTGTTGGCCCTAAGAGAAGAATGTGAAACACTTTTGACGTATGTAGAAACGAAAATTCACGGGTACTACATAATACCTGTGATCTGCGTTGATAGGGACACTTTGGACAGACTGTCCCGTGTGTCCCTTCGTGAATCCAACCTCTTTTGTCTCGTCGTATTTTCCCTTTTAGAGTGGGGACAGTTTGGACTTTTTTTTTTTTTTTAATTGCTGTACTAAACCCCCTTTCAGCCAAAAAAAAAAAAAAATTTTTGTGTTTTGATTCGGGTGGATGTAAACTCACTTGATTTAGGTAATCCGTATTTCACAAAAACAACTATTTACCAAAAATGGAATTTTGTCCAATGTGTCCCACTTCTTGGGACATGAGTCGTCGTTTTTGTAAAATAGGGATTATTATGTGGATTTGTTTTACCTAAATCAAGTGAGTTTACATTCACCCGAATCAAAACACGCAAGAAAAGTTTTTTTTTTTACTGAAAGGGGGTTCAGTACAGCAATTTGAAAAAAACTGTCCCCACTCTCCCCTAGCATGAGGTATTCTGCAGCCAATTCAAAGACTATTTTACGTATAAGTTATTTTATACTCAGTTAATATAAAAAACTCAATCTCAAGTTCCAAACAAAATGAACATAATTTTTCCCACGAAGAACTATTGAAAAACTGAGTACCTTGGGTAATTTTTACCCAGCTGTGATCTACGAACAGAATTTTAACCCACCTATGACGGAACGGGTTAAAAATACCCCATGAGGGTGAGAAATCCCCTGAGTTGGCAGCACTGGTACGTGTCCAAATCCAGTTTTCGTTTACCTTTACTCTTCAGGTCACAAGTGAAATAAAAAATGTCTAGATCTCAAAGGTGGGTGGTCGGACTGGAGTCTTGGTAGCAGAGCGACTGTCTGGGAGGCCCCCCAACTCCCCTCTGATCATCAGACGTCCCTGCGGGTCTCGAAGCTCTCCCGACGTTTCATTTCCCTTCCTGCTGGTCTCCCCTAACAAAGGCTATTGTCTACTGCTTCTGAAGAGACTCTCCGGTCAGACCCGCGACTGGTTGCTTCTTCTTCTTGGTCTTCTCCTGCACCCTCGTCTGGAACTCCCACCTCCACACCTCTACCTACTGTTTAGTTCCTTCCATTCCGTGTCGTCCTCTGGTCGTCCTCACCTGAGGAGGGGTCCTCAGGTGCCCTTTCACGACTCCTGCAATGGCATCCAGATTCTTCAGAGATATAAGTTCCAGTCATGCATGAGTTGATGATCGAATTTTCAAGGAATCATTTTAACCATGATTGGTGGTGAAGGAAATTTTTAAAACGATTCTTTGACTTTTGAATTTTAAAAATTTGACCCCTTAGAGAAGGTAGTCAAAAAATTCTGGCCAACGAACGCATCCTTTCTTTTAATATTATTGTGGATTTGAAATTGTTTGGTTTTTATAGGTCGATTCTAGGGTCAGATACCGTTTGGAGTGACACACATAATATGTGATCAACGGTCTATAACACCACCCCAATACATAATTTATATACCTATTATATAAATACCTATATACAGGGTGCAACACAAGTCCCCCCCTCCCCCTGAAATCTTTATTTGCGGGGTTAGACAAACTTTTTTTAAGTCGACGTTTTTTTCAAGGATCTCAAAAATGATAATATTGCGCATCGCACAACCTTGCGCAATCGACACCAACTTCGTTTTTTCAAATGAGAACCCCCATTTTTATTGCAGATTCGGATTCTACGTCAAATTTTATGAATTTCGGACGCCTCAGTTGATTTTTTTGACCGCACACAACACGCCTCCTGAGGCCGCAAAGTTGCGCAAAAAATTAGGTTTTAGAAAACCCCAAGTGTGGCACATGTTTTTCCATTATTTTTCGACGCTGAGTGACGTGGTGGTATCCATTTTCTGATTTAACTGGGATTATAGCGGCGATATAGCATGATAGTCCCAATTTTCCCAAGCTTTATTTTGTCATTTTCAAGGAACGAGTTCAGGTGAGATTATGTTGGTTTTGAAAATCGTTAATACGGGGATGCAGGCCTCGAGGAGTGGGTCATAACAGCTCAAAACCTTTTTAATTTCTCAAAAACTCCTGGATGTAAGAATGATTGTTTCTGATCTTAACTACAATATTTCAAGGTGTAGGTATTTCAATATAAGTTTATTACAACCACAGAAAACTTGAAATACCAATAAAAACCCAATTTTCATCCGGGATGTAACGTATATTATATCTTTTAAAATATTATGTAGTTATGATGACAAGTATGGTAGGTAACATAGATGACTACATCGAGAAATTTTCAAAGTAACGAGAGTAAAAAAAATCACAAACAATTTTGAGCTCCTATAAATTAAATCTATTTGGAAAACCATTGAAATCTATTTCGTAAACCCTTCACTTGATTTTGTAAATTTATTCTGTTGTAAATAGGGTAGGACCTACTGTTGTATATTATAGGTAGGACCTACTGTTGTGTATTGTAGGTAGGACCTACACCCATTATACCCATACCTAACTGTGCAGTTTGGTGAAACGAGAAAATGTATACTCATTAACTTAAATTACTAATTAATTAAATAACGTCATTATAGTTTTTGCCTGGGACAAGGAATTGACCACAGACAGACACGGAACCGAAATTGTTCGGAAAATTTGTTTTCTCGCACGAATACATTAGCTTCCTACCTTCGGTATTGAGGAAGCAATAGTTCATCTGACAGGTAGGAGGTAAGTACCTGCTGACCGGATAAGTACGTGACGGGATGACTGACAAATAGTGAGTCAAACCATCGTGTGTCTGATAAGGTTCCACGAAGTAATGAAGGATAGCAAAGATACCTTAACTAATGTGTAAATATGTCGATAGACTTGCTAGAACATCTCCATTTCCCAACATCTCTTTTTCCTTATCAATTAGTAGGTAGGTAAGTACCAACATATTATCTTCAAATTGAATTTTTAATTCTTCTAAACCATAAATCCCCAATTGCATTTGGTGGGAATACGTGACACTTTCTTGATTAACCAACCCGTGAAAAAATTGCCAGTTTACCCTGAGTAGTAATCGCAGATAGACATGTGAACCCCTACATTGTGGTTTCGTAGGTACCTTCTCTTGCGTTTTTTTTTAACGGGATTCCTTGATTGTGCTTGGCTGCAAATGGTCTATACACAAAAAATATTACGTAAAAAAATATATATACACACAAAAATGTTACCGTAAAATGCCCACAATAGGGACAAGCACCTCAATAGGGACAGATTTTAAAAAATGAGATCTTATCTGCCCCCTACGATAATATGCCGTACTCAAATTCTGTGTGCAAACATACCTTCAGGATGTTCGTTGAAGAAGAAGAATTCTATCTTCCGCGAAATCTGCGACTGATAACGCTTATCAACTCCCAAATCATTTTTTTTTTTCAGAACAGGGAAAACTTTTTCTAGAGCTCCCATCCCCACGTTTTTCAGTGAGTTTCCGTATGTATTTACAGATTGCTAGGGATTCTATGGGAGAAATCACAATGTTTATTTTGGTTGAGAAGGTAATTTGAGGTGAAGTGGTCCGCAATAGGGACACACACTTTTTCGTCGTTTTATCATAAATAATGACACTAAATCGTTTTCAAAAGCCTCGATTTCTGCTGGCACCTCATAGCGGCCCTATTTTATGTTGTTAGCATCATTTCCAGGTGCAGCACGATGCCGTTGGAGGCACCAAGGGTCCAACCATCCCATGTCTTCAATTCCAATTTACCACAAGTGTTAGTAGGTTATGAATTAAGAAAAAATATATTGTTTTGACGTGGAACGAAGAATTTTTTTGTTTAAAGAAATACCTTGTCCCTATTGAAGAAATGGCAGATTTGAATAGGTTTTTGGCGAAGAACACGTTTCCTGTACTGGATAACCTATGAAAACCTCTAAAACCCGTCCTTATAGCGGGCCCTTGACGGTACCCAAGTCGACCCTAATGTCATGAAATTTGTTAGAACATAATTTATGAAGCTTCACTAGAAAACCTAGGTTACCTCGCCTAAAATCCACTCATAACTCAATATATTCGAAAGAGAAAAAAAAAACAAGGTTTAGATATAGACAATTCACTCTAATGGGTTTCTCGATAGACCCACTGACCTCATCTTTGAAGTGACACTCACAGTTTGGAATTGGTCAAATCACCTCGGATGATTGTTCATATTATATTTTCAGCCTATCTAATGGTTTTGTAAACCAATTAAATTGTTAACTACAACTATTGCGCAACCTGTTGGATTTGTAGTTGTCAACGACTACGATCGTTCTAGCGAATTTTCGAAGAAAATGAAGCTATTGCAATGGCTTCAAAATTTTAGCACATAATACAAATTTTTGAAAATTTTCTTCATGGAAATCCGTTTTAGACCATTCTAAAACGATTCCTCAAACGATAACACTTTTGAAAATGCCCATTTAAGAAAATTTCCACTTTACAAAATTTCCTTGGGGAAACACACTTTAAAAAATTTCCATAAACTATATAATATACCTACATATAAATGTGTGTGTGTGTGTGTGTCACACCAGACGATATCTGACCGTGGAATCGAGATAAAAAATCCAAAACTTTTTTAAAATGTCAATACTATCAAAAGAAAAGATGAGTTCGTTGGCCAGAATTTTTGAAGCAGCTACATACTCTGGGGTCAAATTTTGAAAATTTAGAGTTAAAAAAACGTGTTTTTTGGTGTAAATTACCATCATAAACATAGGAACATAATTATGGTATACTCGGAATCAGCGCGAAATTTCCTATAAGGATCTCCCAAAACAAAATTTCAAATTTCCCTGACAAAGACCATGTTTTTTGAATGAGATTAACAGACCAGATGAGATTAAGTAAATAAAAAACCTTCAAGTTTTAAAGTTACTATTCAAAAATGGGTATTTTTCTATTATTGGAGTTTTATCAGAATAACTTAATGCTACGTTTCTCTAGTATTCAATTCAATAATAATAAATTAGGAAAACTTCATCATTTTAAGCTAAGTATTGGTAATTTTTAAATTCTGCCGCATTGTGTACAGTTTTGTAAATAATGTTGTAGGTTAGCTATTCGAAGTAGGATGTGACTGTAGAAAGAAATCTGGCAAGAAATGAACAGGTGTGCCATATTGTGGACGTGATCGCCCTCACAATACCGGTAAACTTACGGATTCTCACACTTCTTCATGAGGAATTTATTGCATTTCCATGCCTTATTATTAATCGTTTGGCCATTCCAGTTTTCCATTTAATTTTTTCCGAGAGACAATGACTAAAAAGAAACAATATGAAGTCGGTTGGCAAAAATAGTGTATCTGTAATTTTAGAAAATTTATTGAAATATTTATTAATGTTATTTGGCGGGAAAGTGTCGTTGAAAAGGGTGTCATCTGTCATTGGCCAATTCCGTCCAAGATGGCAACCAAACAAAACACAAAGCCTATCACTGTTTGGGCTCCTGATTAGTGAGAATAGAATTTACATAATTGATAAATTGATTGAATTAATTCATTATTAATGCGATCTCAGCGCATTCTTTTTCGGTTCAGTTCTTTTAGTGTGACATTGGAAACGGTTTTTCAAGAGCCTTCAGATTTCCGAAAGTATTCAAACAGTTGAGATTTTTTCCAAGTTTTCTCCACACCCCAACGATAAACTATTTTCTTCTCTGTGTTTGCAGTGTTATTTTATTACAATTCAATACAAAGAAGAAAAAACATGATTTTCTCATACACGATAATTCCCCATTGCTAGATTACAAATAAGTTCAGTGAGGCAAGTGGTAGCTGAAATAAGAAGGCGTAAGTCATAATTTTTACAAGCAAATTGTTTATTATATATAATAATTTACAAAAAATATTGTGGCTACGTGCCACGTTCTCTTGAAAATTTTATACACAAATTCCTGGATTTGTTTCTTTAAATATTGCTTTTCGGTTATTTAAATATGGAATGTAGAAAATATCTCGTAATTGATTTCATATTACGCAGTATTTATATTCTATTTCAAAGAGGGGGTCCCAGATTTCTCGTCAACACACAAAAAGGCACTAGGAAAATATTATATACAGAGAAAGTATATACCTATTTTAAAACACGACAATTAATTTCAGTAATCCAATATCCTGTTTTTCTCAAAAAAACACATTTTGTATGTACATGACATTGAAATTGAATTTTTTCTGATCACATTCGAACAAAGTGAACATGAACGTTCACGTAATTATCACGAAAACGAAACAAAAAATCATATTTTTAACTCATCCAACTCTGCACTTTTCCTCCACAATTCCTGTTTTTTTTTTCAAAATTGATTGTTACAAAAAAACACTTGTAGGTATATAAACAATTTATATATATTTATCAAATTAATGAAACATATTTTAACCTTAAAAGTAATATTACTACGATCACATTTTTTCGTAAGTCTACTTTTTAAAGAACGACACATTTTCCCCACTAAATGAAATTCTCTTTTCTTATTTCATGTACTCCGAAAAAAAAAACACAAATATATCAAAACGCGAGTTTAAACTCCAAACAAAATTTGGAATTCTCGTGGTAGCTTTGTCAAAAAACTAGTAGTACTGAATCTCAAGCTAAATTTGCTAAAACACAATTTAGTTGGATCGAAAAACCCGTTTGGGAATTTAGTGAAATTCTGAATAAATTAAGGTCATGAAATGTGAGTAATTTCAGCCATTCCTCGCCAGGAGGAAGGGAAGAAATTGAACGATTCTAAAAGGAAAATAATGATTATTACGTACGGCTGCTCTAAAAAAGCATACAATTATTAGTTAACGCAATTTTTTCAGTTTTGAGCTTTAAAATTGACAAGTTGTCTTTATAAAAATCGTTATATTTTGGATATAATCTACTCAGCGTATAATATTTTTAAATATAGATATTATGTAGTTACGGGAAGCACAACGAAATAATTTTTGGACAGTCTTCAAGATCAGTATCATGAGCATCATCATGTCTTTAATATCGTCAACGACGGGAGGAATGTTCGCATTATAATGTCTTCATTATTGCTTTTCTTCATTAAATTCGCATAATTCGTAGAATCAACGATTCGTGATATGTTAAAAACGGAAAGAGTGGGAATTCAATTTCGGGGAATGTGAAGGCCCAAAACCTCTCCTACCGCTCCAAATTTCGCCTCTGCGACTTTCGAAGGAAAACCGCACGGAATGCGCACACCCAAAGCTATGGCACTTTTAAAAATAACAATGAAAGACTTGGATAGCTTCGCTATGCGCATTCGCGTGACTTTTCCTTCGGTTTTTCACGGAAAAACCGGTATTGCGCGTTTGAAGATGAAAAATGTCGCATTTAGAGACACTGTCGACAGATCCGAAATTTGTGGTATTTGTTTATTCATTCTTAAATCGCAAAAATCTTGGTTATTCAAATAACACTGTGCCGACTGTGACCTTTATTGATTAGTAGAAGAAAAATATGGATTTTTTTACAAGGTCGAATAGCACAGTGCCGGAATTATGTCAACATAAACCTCGCAGTTTTGAGGCGTATTTTCTTTCTACTACAATAGAAATGAACACATTTTTTTTCACGATTTACGACTGAATTCGTGGTAGGCAGGTAGGTAAGTGCCTTGTACCATCAAACGCGTAAGGTTTTTCTATAGATTCTAAACAGTCTCTTTACCTTCGAGTTTTTTAGCGAGATCCGCGATAAGTTCCTTGAAAATGAGGGGGTCGATGTTCTTCCCGAGAAGGTAGAGGATGAACCAGTCGCCGATCTGACATTTGTTGGCGATGGTCTCAATTTGGTTTTGAGGGGACATGCGGGAGCGGGCGCGCAAGAGGTAAAGGCGCAGTTGGGGCATCATCACCACGGCTATCCTGTGGACAGAAAACAGAAAGAAGGTATTAGTACCGCGGAGCATCACTACACCGTGTATGGAAGATAACAGAAAATTGTAGCTTGCATTATTGTAGAGATGCAAAATCGGTCGCCAACAATCGATTTTGAAAATCGTTTCTCAATCGAAAGCTTGCATAATCGGGTTAAGAAAAACACACAAAAAAAAAAAAAAAACGATTTTTCAAATAATCGATTTTTCAAGAAACTTATTTAATTTCTTTTTTTTTTTTATTAAAAAAAAATGTGATTGTCTTGGTAGTTTGGTATTTTCCTATCAAAATTCGGTAGGTTATTATTAATTTAAAATTAAATTGTCTTCTTTTTTTCTACAAAAATTGTGGAACTTTCAATGGGTGCATGAAAAATAAAATTATAAAGGTGGGGTCGTTCAAGAATTTAAAAACTTGCCTGGTTCAATGATATTGAACCAAACAAACATATTATTAAATATTAAATAGAAAATTAAATTAAAAAATGATTATTTCAATTATTAAATATTTCCAGTGATTAAATATTATTTTAATCATTGAAAATGTCAAGGACACAGACGAAACCAAGTTTCAATAACCTGTATGCGGTAACCAGGGAAAACCCTACTCAATTTCTTCTTCTCTAGAATTCCAAGTCATGTTTGACTTGCGAATCACATTTCACATATCAAAGTTATTCAGAAAGTGTCAAAATTCATTTCGGTTCGCCGAATTTTCAAGGATTATTTTAAAGAGGAGACTTTTTTAGGGATGGGGGATTTTTTTTTTTTTTTTTTGCGGTCGATTTTCGAAGACGAAAAAATCGATTAAGGGCAAAAATCGGAACAATCAATCGATGGCAAAAAATTCGAAAATCGGAGGAGAAAAATCGATTTTTCGATTCAATCGAAAATCGATTTGCATCCCTAATTATTACCTTTGTTCCAAGTGAAATCCACAATTCGAATAATATTAGAATAGACCGAAAGTCGTTTCAAGGTCAAAGTGGAGTGCGATTTTCAGCTGGAAGATTAGTAGAATATTTCAGTTTTTCAGTTGGAACGCGGAAAAGTATGCAGAACGCTAACGCGAAAACGTTTTCGTAGTGTGATCACCTTGGCTTCGAAAAAGGAATGGAAAAAGGCGATTCGCTTGAGCCAAAGAGTTAAGAGAGAAGGACAGAGACACACCACCTTCCGCCAATGGGAGCTTTTGAAGCAAGTAATCCCGCCTTGTTGAACTTGAACTTTACTCAATTAAATACCTTTTTGACGTTCACTCTACTTTTTTCATATCGTCGAATTTGTGATATTGGTGTTCTATTTTTTATTCTTTGTACATTTTTAATGTACTTGGTATCTTCCTGAATTTTGTACTGCCAATATTGCCTCTAACACATAAAAACGTATTTGATTTGATCCCTAAAAGGCGGAGCCTACAATCATGGCGGAGGATAACCTCCAACACTTATAAAACTCATTTCAAGTCCCCACTAATGCTGATCGGGTTCCCATAAGTAAAATTAATGTGGAAATATTTATTGAAAAAATATTGATGTTAAAATATTCGAATTTGAGTGGAATAGTAATAGAATTATTTGATATTCATGCCACCTATTCAAAACTAGTCAATTAGAAGTGAAAGTTTTTAAAAATTATTCCAGTAGCAGTTCGGTAGTATATATCGATGTTAATAGCATTGATACAGGTAGACATTGCAATCCCATTGGCTGTGGCACCCCTAACAGGCGGAGCGTACGGCGGAGTCCTAGGTCTCTTCTTCCCCCTCCTTGATACGCCCTTTCTATCCTTCTTTCTAAACGAATTGGCGTGAGCCAAACCGACGCTACTTTTTTCCCTCCGCTTTTTGCATGGAAATAGGAATGAATTTTAAATGTAATTCCGACTTCCATGGCTTTTTGCACCAAAAAGATGGGAGGTTGCAGAAGGTTTCCCCGTATTCAGTTCGCCTCTCCTCCTTCCCAGGGGTGAGAATATTCGAATAGCTATCAGTTGGAACAGTAACCAAATTCTTATCAGTAAGGTAAGTTGCAGACAATTTTGGAACAGATAATGAATATTTGAATATTCTTAAGAATGTGCAGAGGGTTCTGCGCAGCTAAATTTTCGAATATTCGTCCAGTTGGAACAAACTTATAACGACTGACTCCAAAAGTAGGTGATTATAGACCCCTAAATTGAAGAACAATACTTTTGCTACTTGTTTGTCTGTCTCTCGCCTGTGTCTTCCAGCACAATGAGAGCGAGGTTGCGTACAAGATCTTAGGATAAGGTAGTTATTTTGGTTTGATAATTTAATTACTGGTCAGGCAAGTCGTTACGAATCTGAACGAACTGTACCTAACCGGTTCATCGCTAGGTACTTTATTTCCAAGAGGAAACCTGGAGTAAATAACGCCAAATAAGTAATTAACTTTGTTAGGTTTGGTACTTAGTTTGGTACTTGGTTTGGGAAGACCGATTCAAATAGTCGCTATATTACTTAAATTACGACGATCAAACTTAGTGACCAATATGACCCTTCTAAAATCTACTAAGATACATTACATAAAGTTTTACCTGCATACATTTCATTTATAACTAAAACTTTTCTAAGAAACCATCGGTGTAAGAGATTAAAATGCAGCAAGTTTGAAAATAATAATGTACGGATCTGCAGAAAAACGCGATTCATCGAGCTCATCTCAACAAAACCTGTTGCACCTATTCCTTATACACAATAAAAGAATATTTTAAAGTTGTGAAGGCTGGACTAGCAGGTACCTACTGGCTAACTAAACATTTTGAAGTCTATTAGTATGAAAAGATGCTCATCTACCCAACTCATCAAGTATATTCTACCAGTCAAGTGGAATAAGAAAATTAAATTAATATAAATTATACCATCATATTTCATCGTAACTAAATCATTTGAAAAAAAAAAACATTGTTTCAGAAAATACCAGAACATAATTTCGTCTAACAGTATGAGTTTCACATTCGTGTTTCACACCCCAAAAAAACAGAACATTTCATATCAGTTTCACACCAAAGGGCGATTTCCAACTTTTCTCAGCCAACCAACGATCTAGTAACGAAATATTACAATTTTCAATCAATTTAAAATTTAGAATACGCACAATCTAACACTTGACACCTTTTCAGAATCGAATAGAAATAATGCCAAAAAAAGATTTGAAATATATCGATCCCGCAACTTATGAGCGCAAAATTTGAAGAAATTAATCACCGCGAAGCAAAAAAAACTGGAACTATGAGATAACTGCATAATGAAATTCAAGGGTCGCCTCTCAAACTAGAGATACGAGAGAATGACAACGTTAAATCAACAGCTGCTCGTAAAATTTGAATGATAGTGAGCAAAGTGGCATAAAAATCGCAATACATTATACTCGTATATTAACTATCACTAAAAAATTGTATTCGATAAACTAATTTCTCTACATAATTATTGATAGGTTCATGTGGTTGGTCTCACGTAAAAAGAAACTTAAAAAAAAAAAATTGTTTATGTCATGAGTCTCGAAGTAACGCCCGAGATTCACACAACTTTCCTCACCCATAAAAAACAAAATAAATGAGCTATTTTGTAGGTTTACACGTTAAAGTGACTCTCAGAATATATTTCAGACAGACACAAAACCGAAATTGTTCTAGATTTGACTGCGAAAAAGGAATTTTGGAGGGAAAAAAATGTTCACCTTCCAAAAGTGAATACAATGCTTCCGCTACCTCAACAGACTTGGACGCAAAACGTTTTAGAAATTGGAAACGGATTTCGATGGAGACATTTTTTTTAATTTTTGCATTCCTAAAATATTGAAGCCATTGCAATCGCTGAATTTTCTTTGAATTCTCTAAAATATTAGGTAGGCTAGAAATTGGCTTTACTTTGGTAAAGCAGGTAATATAGTTTTCAATCTTTATAATCGAACGAGACCATCTGGAACGAAGAACCGTTTGTTTCCCGCAAGGGTGATTGTGAAAAGAAAAAAGTTCCATTCATGCAGCATGAGTTGGTGA
>JAEMON010000004.1:4709458-4724628 GCA_030264115.1 Lygus lineolaris | reverse complement strand
TTGCAGACTCGTATGCAAGCATTATCAGCTGATCTTTGAACGTTTAATTGGTCTTTGTAAGAATAGCTATAATCATTTAGTTTTCCAAAGGAAAATATCCCTCATTCATCCAAGAGAACCATTTCCAAGTTCAGTGGGCAGAGAAGTTATTATTACTTCGTAGACATTTTTGTTGAGTTTTATTATCCTTTTTCCTTCCTCAAATCCCGGCCAACACGAACTAGTAGATCTATTTTCTTCCCAGTGGATTAGCTATTTTGCCAATGTTTTAAATTATATACCTAATTCATTAAGGAACGGACGGTAGACCTACGGTTCTACAGTCAGATCATTAATGATGACGTTTATCATAACGTAACGATCGCGAGGTCTCATTTCATGGGTACCGCAACGTAACGGTCGGGAAAATAATGGAATTGTCCTGTTAATCATTAAATAATGAGAAAAAAACGAGTACGTGTACCTAGACGTTTCATTAACATGCTAGCCGATTCACATTTACCGTGATAGTGAATCGACCAACTTCCTACTCACTGGTAAAGTCCATGTAAATGGAATTCTCCCCAGCCATGATCCTCTGCCACCTTGACCAGAGAGACAAGTTTCTCCCTTCGGAATCGTCGCTGACACAAATCCGACAATCGACGTCAAGGTGAATGAGGATGGGGGAACGTCGTGCGATTTGGTACGGTGAAACGCGGATTTTGCCTTAGCGGGCAAAAAAATCCAATAGGACGGCTCTTAAGGATTGTGGAGTAGATTCTCCGGTTTTCTGACAGCGCGTCTGCGTCTGATCGGATACCTACGGCCAAGATACCTGATAAAAATTGGTCAAGTACTCTTCAACTACCTACTTGTTATATTTTCATTTTCTTCATTTGTAAATAAATTTAAAACATCTGGTGCGAGGATTCACACTACTTTTCTCACCCGTAGAAACCTGAAAAATAACTCTGTGTCAGCAGGGTAAATGGTGTTATACGCAAAAAGCTGATTTATGGGAAATCAAAATTCAAAGTTTGCTCAAGCCTCCAAAATCGACTTTTGGATTTAAGATAAATTTTCTCAGTGGAAACTGTTCCTCAGTACCTAAGGAAAGTTCCACTGTACTTTCATATTTTTAGTACAAATGGTACTGCCGTTATTCATACTTTCATCAGATAAGGTCGCACTTGACTCCTTTTGCACAATGAGTGCAATGCAAACTCCTTTTACACTAACATGAACCGTCTACCATTTGAGCAAAATCATTCCATTAGGAACAAACTGGAGAGCCGTAGTTTCATGAAATTCTCGTCTGCGCATGCGCACATGCTATTCGTGGGCCGACGGCAATGAAATTCAAAGGGAACCGTCAAGGGGCTAACACGCAATATCCCTGTAAATTCACCGAAATTGGTCGAGTAGTTCCGGAGTTAAGCCTATGACAAAAATTTTCAAGTTTGCGCATGCGCAGTAGCAGTTACTGATCCAATTCTGATGAAATTCATAGGCAATCGTCTCGGTGTCATCATCCCGAATTTGAGCAAAATCATTCCATTAGGAACTGAGATACCGTAATTTCAGGAAATTCAAGATTGCGCATACGCACAAGCAACCTCAGTCTCACGAAATGAAATTCATAGAGGGTTGTATAGGGACTAACCCGCACAATTCCTTAATTCCCAAAATCGGTCAGGTAGTTCTGGAGATATGCCGATGGCAACGAATTTCATGTTTGCGCATGCGCAGTAGCAATTACTGATCCAATAGTGATGAAATTCATGGGGGATCTTCCTGGAGTCAGCCACCAACTAGGTACGCTCCTAATTTGAGCAAAATCGCTTCATCAGGAACTGAGAAATCGTATTTTTATGAAATTCACGTTTGAGCATGCGCTTGTTGTCAGGCGGCGATGAAATTAATAGGGACAGTCTGGGGACTAACACGCACAATACCTGACAATTTCATCAAAATCGGACCAAGGAAATTACCTACCACAGGAAACAGGCAGACACGGAACCCAAATTGTTCAGAAACCTTTGGAACGCAAGTGAGCTACCTTGCTTGGCAACGGGGTTCTCGACACACGACCCCTTGTTTCCTAGCAATGTATGTCATAAAAAGTTCATTTACTTAGCCCCTTTTCCCCAATACATTGATCCAATATTTGGGCCAAAAGGGTTATGTGCACATGACTCCCTTTACACTCTTAGCGTTTTGACGTTTGCGCACATAACGCCAACTACCCAATGCAATAGCTTCCCACCTAATTATCGTAGCACTTGGCCTCCTATACCAAACTGTAGAGGAGAATTTCTGCTGTCTATCAGTCAGATAATCTCATTTCACCCAAAATCGCACTTAACCCCCTTTACCCAGCAGACACAACTAATTTTGTGGATTTCAAAGCTGATTTCGGCCCTCAGGATTATCTGTGGAGATGAGGGAAATTGGCACTTTTTTACTTAAAAGAAGAGTAAGTCCTGTAAATTCGTTCAAAATAGGGCAGTTTGCGAGAAAAACTTTAAAAAATGTGCTAAAACCTACGTTTTAGCGAATTTTTGAAGATAATTCAGCTATTGCAGAGGCTTCAAAAACTTAGTAGCTAATGCAACATTTTAAAAATTTTCTCAATGGAAATCCGTTTCAGACCATTCTAAAACGATTCCTGAAGTTTAACCTTCAAGTTAACCTTTAAGTTAATGGTTACACCTTTAAGTTAATTTTCAGGAATCGTTTTAGAATGGTCTGAAATGGATTTCCATGGAGATTTTGTTTTTAAATATATTTATATACGTATGTATGTGTCACACCAGATGATATCTGACCCTGGGATCGACCTAAAAAATCCGAAACATTTTTAAAATGTCTGTAATACGAAAGAAAGAAATGAGTGTGTTAGTCAGCATTTTTGGAATACCTACTCCAAGGGGTCAAATTTTGAAAATTAAGGGTCAAAATTGTGTTTTTTGAGGTTTTTGTAAAAATCAAAGGGTAAAAATCAAAGGAAATTGTAGGTTAAAAATCGATTTTTCGATTCAATCGAAAATCGATTTGCATCCCTAAAACAACCCAAACTCATGCCGAACAGAGATTTCAAAAGGCGCGGGGAGTTGTGGCGGGAAATGTTCGAATCAGTTCTCAAGGTGACGATAGAGTGCAGGACTGAATGAGAATCGAGTCAACCTCGTGGCGGTTGGCAGCACTGCTTCATCCCATAACAGCTGTTTCCTTCTAACCTCCTCGATCGGCGTTCGTTAGCCATTTTTTATTACGCTTTGATCGACCGTGCTTGCGTCCCGGCATAAATTTTTCGTCCAAGTTCGTGAAATTGAGTTTGTTCGAGAAGTGCCCGTCATCTGTCAAATTCATTTTGATAGGAAAACGAGTCCGGAGGACTATTTCGACTCGAAACTCGCGTCTCACAATCAACAATGAGCAAAGCGCATCCCCCAGAATTGAAGAAGTTCATGGATAAGAAACTCAACATCAAATTGAACGGCGGAAGAAACGTCGTTGGAATTCTCCGCGGGTTCGACCCCTTCATGAACATGGTCGTCGACGAAGGCTTGGAAGAAAGAAAAGACGGGACCAGGATGAACATCGGGATGGTCGTCATAAGAGGTAACTCCGTCATCATGGTGGAAGCCCTGGAAAGACTGTAATGAGCCGTTTTATACGGCTGAATTCCCTTTAATTTTCTGGATAATTTTAATATTTCTTTTACATTATTTGTACCTGTACTTTTACTTTGACGAAAGTGATAATTATACATTTTTATGCTTAGCTTATTCCGTGCATTGTTTGTTGTCCTTGGATGGCGATTCGGCGCTGGTGATTGCGAGGGAACCGTGAGATTGTTTCAAATTTGAATCACCTACCTAGGTTCATTTCAAAATTTCGCTCACATTTGGGCAATAATTTAAAAAAAATCATTTGTAGGGTGATAAATAAGGATTTATACCTAAAATGTTCAATTCAAAACGTTTCAAAAGAAACAAGATTATGAAACATGAACTTAACGAGCATAATATTAAAATAATGTAGCCTTTTAGGGTAACATCACAGGCCAGTTTCGCCACAGTCTTGGCTAAGAGCTACAATATTAATTCTTGACTTAACCATTAAATATTAACATTCTACCTGCGTAAAGAACACGAATGAGCAGAAAGTAGCTCGACTTTAAAGAAGGTAACCATTATTTTAGTGTATTGTAGAAAAAGTAGGATGGTTTCATTAGGGATAATGCGTTCCCAGGGATAATACGTTAGTATTAGTATTGTATGGGATAATGGTCCCATAGCGATGAAATCAGGAGGCCCTGTAGGGTCGAACCCAAGTTTGAGCTTGCGCAGTAGCTATCCTGTTATAGTATCCTGTTCTGTGGTAGCTATTGCTGATCCAATCGTAACGAAAGTCAGAAAGCTTTACGTATGACTTTTAGGTCGAATTTCGAATCAATTTTAGCGATTTCTTATGGTAAACTTTTTCCTGAATACCTAAAAGGATGTTCGTGACTATTGAAGACTTCATTACCAAGCCCAAAGACAACTTTAGGTACAACCTATTCAACATGATTGATGGCAAAATCTAGGCAAGACTGTGCGAATGAGTGAAGTTTACACGACAAGTAGGTAAGTTACATAATAATAATGCCGAATTTTCAAAAAAAAATTGTTCATTAGGATTTGAAGAGTGTAGTAGAAAGGTTCAATTTCTGAACTTCTAACGCTCATTTACTTACTAAGACAAAATCCTGTCTTACCGATTCAAGCTTCTCATAATAATATTATGAGAAATAATAATATAATGTGAACCTATATTATAGGTTCACATTATTGTATTGAATCGAATTAACAATAATGAAGGATGAGTTGGCAAGGCAGCATTTTATGTAACTACCTAAAGTACATCTATTTGGATAGCAAACAAATCGGTAGGCACCTAGAGCAAAACATTCAACGGACGGGATTTATTAAAACTATATATTTTTATCTCCTCCTTCAAAACAACTAAGCAGGATTGTATTATGGTGTTGAAATAAACGGAGGGTGTTAGTTTTAATGATGAATTTAACTGTAACCAAACAAGCTTGAATGGATCGTCTGGGAGGCCTGGCAGGTGCTGCGCTCCACTGGGGAGCATCACAACTAACGTCGTACAGAACGGAAGGCAATCGTGGATGCACTGAAAAACGTAATCGTTCTGCTCCACAATGTGAATTAGGATTTCTGAGCATACCTCTACCGAAGAACGTGAAGAGGAAGCGATAATTTTGCAAAAAATAAACATCGAAATTGGTGGTAATCCAAGGGTGATTGAAGGCAGACCAACCAAATAGACTTAGCGTAATATTAATATAGACAGTAATTGCAACATTTTACAATAGCAGTTTGCAGTTTTACATTAATTTGTTGAGCTTTTTCCCTCAATTTTTTAATAGGTAGGTGAGTAGGTACGTCGCTACCTATTTATTTTCTCAAATAATAGAAACTATTTAAATCTGAAACTACTTAATCAAAAATGATGGACTATTGACGTTTTTTGTTTGTTTTTTAACGTACGAAAGAAAAATTAATAGCCGAAAAGTTGAACAATTAATAGGTACCTGCCTAAAACCTAATTAATGATAATTGACATACAATAAAGAAAGGTACGGATTTGTTAACAGTTTATTAGCAGAATTCAGGTTTCAAGGCAAACAGCGGTATAATCACCAACTACCTACCTTGTTTGAAGCTATGCCTCAAACCCTCCACCTATCTACAAAATTAGTAGATAGGTAGAAAAAAATGTGTTAAACAAATTCTTTATAAAAATTTAAAAAATTATTTAGGTAGGTACCTACCTATTTATTTTTAATTTTTTTTTAAATTATTATTTTGTTATTAGATACGCTAAAATTTGTTTATTTAATCGTAATATTTAATAATTACTCTAAAATAAATATTAAGTCAGTCAGTCTGTTCAAACGACTGCACCAATTTTCATCAGTTGGCAGAACATAAATCCTTTCCTGCTTTGAAACATAAGGGACCAAGGACAAAACATGTACCTAATTCAGTTTTTCCCATTTTTCGCAGCCAATTTTTGATCGATTCTGATGCGGTTTGCGGCATTCTTCTTGTTTTTCGAGGAGGATTTGATCCAGGGGGATCAGCTATGTATCATTTCAATTTCGAAATTTTGAATTTTTCACATAGATACCTTTAAAAAATTGAATGGGCATAAAGGCACCTCATCCCCCCTGGAACATGATAAAATATGAAGAATGCCGCAAACCGCATCAGAATCGATCAAAAATTGGCTGCGAAAAATGAGAAAACTGGCAACGCTGGGAGGGGGTAGGGTATCCGTTTTTTAAACTTATATGTCCTAAGTAGTAATAAAGTTACATATAGTAAGAGTTCATATTAATTCCTTCGGTAGCTGAGATTTAGGCATTTTTGAGGAAATGTTGGGCTCCGTCCCTTAACCCCTTCATTTCTGCGATTCAAATTGTTGAAAAAAAAATACATTCTTTTTGGAGTTAGGATGGAATGATTCTCGGCTTGCTTCCGTTGGTAGGTTTATTTTCTCAATCCAACGTGTTTCGCAACGCTATGCTGCCTCTTCAGGGATCTATTTAGTTAGCTTAACTAGTAAGCTTAAAGGGCTTGTCCGCTTTGTCATTGTCAACACTTATTATGCGCAAGTCTTGGGAGTGGATTTCTATGCTCTGCAGTAGGCTTCGAGTAGCTTTGATTCATTTATGATCTGGTTCATTTCAATATAAAAATTATAAATTTGCAAGAGGTTGAATAAATTACTTTAAGATTGAGATGGATACCCTGAAGAGGCAGCATGGCGTTGCGAAACATGTTGGATTGAGACAATAAACCTACAAACGGAAGGAAGCCGAGAATCATTCCACCCTCACCCCAAAAAGTATACCTATAATGGCTACCC
Organism: Lygus lineolaris; assembly: GCA_030264115.1. Lineage (NCBI taxonomy): Eukaryota > Metazoa > Arthropoda > Insecta > Hemiptera > Miridae > Lygus > Lygus lineolaris. The sequence goes on along the minus strand of JAEMON010000004.1, from coordinate 4,717,698 downwards.
ACAAACAAACAAAATTATTATTTTGTGTCCTACATAAAAAACGAAGAAATTGTTGAGTTCCGTCTGAAACAAATATTGAAATATGAAGAAAAATTCACGAATTAAAATTTGCGCTACACTATTTTTTGCGGTATAAATCACTTGACAAAAATTGGTGAAAATCAGTTTCATAGGTACTCTAACACTGCACAGTGGCACTTGGCAGGCGTTTTAGTTTCATATACTAGGTAGATAGGTACTAATTTTATTTCCCGGAATATAATAACTAGGAGTTTTACCTAAATACTTATTTTTCATTCTAAAACTACATGGAAATCGCTAGAGATTACTAAAGTTTACCGTACAAACATAATTCATGATGAATCAGAAAGATGACAAATAATGTACAATAAAAAGAAACCGGAGTTGATGAAAAGAATCGAGATCGTGGTCTATTTCCACGAATATGTTCCAATTAACTCCGGTTTCTTTTTATTGAAATGGGTTTCCACAACTTCGTCGCGAGTGATTTAGTTCGTAAATAATGTACCGTCAACATTATTCAGTAGGACATTCCTGTGCGACTTCACGGATGAAATGTTGGGCTGATGGCCGTTTAAAGATGGATGTCGACTGCAGAGGTATTTTGGATGCCTCCACCATCCTCAGGCTACACGCTCTAATAACAGGCGAGAAATGAGGCTTCCTGTCCTGCAGTCTCAGGGGAAGATGAGGTTGCGGCTGTGGGAAGGAGAAATGCCCGTGGGACCGCTTCCATGACCTCAACTCATCTTTATTCATATAATTCTCATCGCAACCTGGAAATCATCGGTTCGCATCCATTTCTATGGGAGAGATAATAGAAAATCTGTTGATTCATCCAGTGGGATCATTTACCTTCGTGAGTCTTCGATGTCAACTAAGCCATGCTTTCCCTTTCAACACAGAACGCGTTTTTGCGATCACCAACCGGTTGAAAACCGACCTGCGATACCGATAAACAATCCGGTTTGCTTTATTAGTAGGGTATGACTAGGATTTTTTTATGGTACCTAACTATTGCTTCCGAGTCTACCAAGGTAGCGGAAGCATTGTTTTCACTTTTGGAATGTGAAAACATTTTTATCTCCACAATCAAAATTTCAACTCGCGTTTTACGTTTTAGACCTTCCTGAACAGTTTTGGTTTCGTGTCTGTCTGTCCGTCTGGGTGTCCCAGAATCCTTGCAACAGGCATAACTTCCACAATTTCCATCCGATTTTGGTGAAATTTTCAGAGATTACGCGGGTTAGGTCCTAGATGGTCCCCTATGAAATTCATTACCATCCGACCTACGGTAGCCTCTGCGCATGCGTAAACATGAAATCTTTGAAACATCAATTTCTCGCGACCTAATGGTCCGATTTCGCTCAATCAATTCAAATTTGTAGGAAAGTTGAGGATCGGAGATTCGATAATGCCCTATGAATTTCATAAAGATCGGATAAGTTGTACCCACTGTGTGAAGCTCTCATAACTTCGACAATTTTCATCCGATTTCGATGGAATTTTCGGGGATTGTGCAGTTAGTAATCCATTTGATGATTTTTGTTAATATAAATGTAATATATAAAATCATATTATGGATACGAGGAAGCTATGTGCCACACCCAACTTGGCAGACTTTTTTTGATCGTAGTTGCTCCTAATGCTAATTTCTACGCTATTTAACCTATGAAGATGTAATTTAGTATCTACACTAGACTCTTCAGTATTATTTGTAGTTAGCGATGCCTAGGGCATCAGCTAAATGGCTCCTGAAGCTAATTCCTACGATATTTACCCTATGAAGATGCAATTTAGTACTCTTCAGGACTTGTAGTTGACGATGCCTAGGCTCTGGATCGGCTGAGTGGCTCCTCAAGCTAATTTCAAAGGAGTTCTTTAATTACTAATGGAGTTCACCTACTTTACGTGCTTAGGGCCTGGATCACCTGATTGGCTCTACTTAACAGCTAATTTGAAGCATCGGGCATTCGTATTTTAGAATTCTTATTATAAAATGAGATAAAATCAACATTAAGAATGCAAAAAAAAAAAAACATTCTGTGTTCTTGTAATTTCATACAGAGTACCTATGTAAAAATAATCCGAGTTTTTCTTTTTGCGATAAAACTTCAGGGTTGCAAAGTAACTTACACCTTTGCGATTTCCACTTTTATTATACAAAATAGCCCGCGTGTAGCTATTAGGTGTCCAATCCAACTAGCGGCGATGCAGGATACTGTTTCTGCTCTGGAACCTACTGCGGATTCAACTCAAATATTCTCTATTATGTTCCAACTGCTTTACTGACAAGGTCTGGAACCCCGTTCCAACTTGTCGAGGAAAGTTGTACTCAACTTGAATATTCTCAACCCTGCAGAGGAGGAGGGATGAGTTGAAAATACGAAACCTGCTACCTCTCAGATTTGTTCCAACTAAAATGTCCAGTTCGAAGATATCCGAAAATGTTAAAGCCGAACATTTGAACTCGAGAAACCTTGAGATTATTCGAATGGTATATTCCCAAACTGAATACAGATTATTTGAACTACACATTTGAGTTGAAACAAACCTCTGTTTCAACTGCCAGGAACAGGTTGAGTTGCTTTCAATGGGGAATTATCATCAAATTTTTTTCTGAAAGATATAATGACTCAGAAGAAACAATAATGAAGTCGTAAGGAGAAAATAGTGTATCTGTAATTTTAAAAAATGTATTAATTTGGCGAGAAAATTATGTTGAAAAGGGTATCGTCTGTCATGGGCCAATTCTGTCCAAGATGCAAACTGAATAGAACTAAACACAAAGCCCATCACTGTTTGGGCTCCCGATCAATGAGAATAGAATTTACATACAATAAATTGATTGAAATAATTATTTAAACCATTCCTATTTTCTATGCAATCTCAGCGCATTCTTTTTTGGTTCAGTTCTTTTAGTGTGACATAGAAAAGGGTTTCTAAATACCCTTCGGAATTCCGCCTGTTATTCAAATAGCTGAGATTTTATTCCAAGTTTTCTCCCCACCAGAACGGTAAACTATTTTTGTCTCTGTATTGGCAGTGTTATTTTATTTCAAACAAAAATACAAAGGCAGAAAAAATGTGATTTTCTCATACACGATAATTCCCCAGTGGGGAATTATCCTGTGCAATGGGGAAGGTACCCTGTGAATACCTTCACTCTTGTGGTGGAGGAGGGATGAGTTATGAATACTGGGAAACCTTCTGCGATCTCAGGTTTGTTCCAACGAAAATGTTCAGTTGGAAGGTGTCTGAAAATGTCCAAGCCGAAGATCAAACAACAAATTTGACCTTGAGAAACATCTTTGAGATTATTCGAATTGCATATTCTCAAACTGAATATTATCTATATTATTATCTTTTAGTTGAAACAAAGCTATTAACTAGGTAGGCACCTACCTAGATCTTGACAATTGAGAGGGAATTGCCCCGTTTCACCCTGTTCAACTGAGTAGCTAAGCAATGAACTTGTGTACATCCTTGAATCAGAGATAGCATTGTTATCATGTTGGTACGTACTCCTAGTTTTTGCTGGTCTGCACGGTCACGAGCACTGGCCCTGACATTGACGAGTTTTCACTCCACACTTCCGTAAGTCTGAGGATAGTAATTTGAAGGGAAGCAGTCGAGAAATCCTCTTCAACAAAAAAAGAGTAATTGCAGGGGTGAGCGAGTGACCGCTCCTGTCTCGCACTTTCTCTCCTTGGTGGTGATATCCCCCTTAGTTGTTTTTAGGTTGCAGGACTAGTATACAGGTACTATGTAGTAGGAGGTTCCTACTCTTCAGAGGTGGTTGACCTCCAAGTAGAAAACCACGCTTGATCCATGACCTCACAGTGTAACAGAGTGAACTTATGTAATGGAAGGATGATGAATAAATATGTCATAAGAGGAACCAGACCTCCGTGGCAATTAGAGATTATCTAGTGGCCCACTCACCAGGCAGATGCCAAAATCGTACACTGATTATAGGTACATTGCTGTGAGCAGTTTGGAAATTGAATCTATGCGCGAACATGGTAGCCTGGTGGATCTGAAGTGTGACTTCCAACTGCGGCTGCTAGAGTGCAGGAGCGGACAGCAAAGGCGGAGAGATACATTTGGATTGACGAGGAAGCTTGGAGACGGTGTCGTGATTTGTTCAAGTTGTGTTGTTTTTGCTGAGGGAAATTGATTGCATTTTTTATATTTGATTCACAAGAGAAGACTTGCAATTATAGTAATTCTAGTAAGTAAATTCTGACCTCTTTGCCTTTATGAGCCATGTGTTTCAAATCAGAAGTGGGATACGATCTCACGCCCACAGAGTGGACTGCAAACTGAACGCTAAACAGTTCGTATCCCACTTCTGATGTTGAAACACAAGGCTCATAAAAGCAAAGAAATTAGAATTTACTATAATTACTGTAATTGCAAGTCTTCTCTTGTGAATCAAATATAAAAAATGCAATCAAATTCCCTCAGCACAAACAACACAACTTGAACAGACCGCCTGATGTATTCTTCCGCCTTTGCTGTACGCTCCTGCAATCTAACAGCCGCAGTTGGAAGTCACACTTCAGATCTACCAGGCTACCATGTTCGTACGTAATTCGATTCCCAAATTGCTCACAGCAATAGATGTATTGACGTCCACAGGCCAGTTGAACAAACTCTACTCTACTAGCTGTCGCATTACACACCTACGTAAGAGATCCCTCATTGTGTCGCCTGTGTTTGGTTAGAATGTGCCCGAAGTTAAATATTTTCCCTCGTCAGTCAAAACACGATTATCGTCACGAGTGAAGATCCATGGACGAATATTTACATTACAAAAGAGGAGCTGTGATTTTCCATAATGAAGACTGTGTATAATGACCAAACATCATCAAAAATCAGTTGGGGATCAATGGGGTGTTTACCACCTCAAGTACATGCATGAACAAAACTGTTGAACTATGTAGTCAAAATTTGATTTAATTAGAGAAAAATTACACAATATTTGTCAACCAAATAGTAGGAAATTTATTGAACCAGATTTGACATCAGTAGATTTTAAGTATCAAAAGGATCATTAGCTGAGAGTGGTGAATTAAAATTTACAATAAAGTTCCAAGCCTTGAGCATAATAATAGTTTCTATATACCTACGTACTTACAAAACGTTTCGTTGAATTGTGAATTTTCTAGTGGAGAGGAGGTGCTGGATATCCGGATATAATGAAAAAATAAAATGCCAGTATCCGGCAGTGCTATAAATAGGCTCTTGTGAGGAGGAGTGAGTGTCAGACGTCAGAAGTGATTTTTTTATGAGACCCCTTGTATTCTCTCTGAACGAGGGGCGGGTCTTAAATAGTTGAATAGTCAGAGGGTAGTTCTCAGAGACTTGTGTTAATCTTGAACGGAATTGGAGAGTATGACGCGGTACACGATCAATTGGGTGGTACCAGCTGCAAGTCGAAGGAAACTGAGCTACTTTCTAGCTAGGTAGGTAGTTCGGGGACAACTTTGGACATGATAGGGCTGTTACAACTATTCGAAAATTTTAGCTGCTCACCAATTTGTTTATAAGTATCTTCATATCCAGTGTTGATAAGAGTGTGCGCAGAAGGTTCTGCTCAGGTAAAATATTTTAATACAATCGAATAAGTTGGAACAGGCCTTTCAGAATCCCCCGGAAAGGGGACATGAGTGTTCACTAGTGATAAGATTGTGAACTAATTTCTTTTGACAGTGGCATAATACATTTCAACCGACCTTTAAAAACTTGATAGGGACAAATTCTACATGATATATACATATTATGTTCCTAAGTCAATGATGGTCATTTTCACCAAAAACCTTAAAAAACTCGTTTATAGCGATTTTTGACGCTAAATGTTCAAAATTTGACCACTTGGAGCACTCCAAAAATGCTGGCCAACGAACTCATCCTTTCTTTTGATATTATCGACATTTTGAAATTTGTTTGGATTTTTGTCAATTCCAGGGTCAGATATCATCTGGAGTGACATCTACATGTAAGGAAAAGTGTTGAATTTCAGGAATCGTTTTAGAATGGTCTGAAACGGATTTCCATGAAGAATATTTTCAAAAATTTGCATTACTACAATTTTGAAGCCATTGCAATAGCTTCATTTTCTTCGGAAATTCGCTGAAAAATTGAAACATTAAAAAACAAATTAAAAAATGGGTTTGAAGGTAATGTGATAGACGGTCCTCTGGCGGATTCCGTAGGTTCAACTTCAGGATGAAAACAAAACAACAATTTCCTCTGGAAATTCGCTAAACTACGTCATTCTCGGTGGCAATCTAGGTCAGATCACGGGATATTTGAGAAAGACTTTATATGGCAATGACAACCTTCTTTTTTCGTAGCTTGTCACAGAAATTGTCGATATCGATCGGTAATCTCAAGTAGCCTACTTGACAACTTTTCTTTCGTATTATAATACTCCGACGTAACCTGTTTAGCTGGCGATCACTCGATCGAATCGACCCTCTCACCTTTCGCGACCTCACACTCACCTGATTATTCATAGTCGCCGTCACTTGAAAGTTTACTAGTTGCTCTCTACTTCCCGTAAAATACTTCGTATGTTCTTTTAATAGTCCACATTAGTCGTAAATTCGCTAATTTTCCAGCTGTGTAACATACTTACTCCAGAGATTCGTGATAGGTTAAACGGACGCCATTGCAGCAAACACCTGCCCTTTCAGAGTCGATAGTGCTGGTCGAAGAACTGATTTATCCACGTTGATTCAATCTACCTACGTTGATAATTTATTGTTGGTATTATTTTTGCACACTCAAAAATTCAGACGGAGAGTCATGTTTTCATAAAAATTTGGGTTCTTCGAAACTTAAATATTCTGCCAAGTGGAAAAGGCACATAGCTTCGTAAAATTGATTCAAAACTGTGTAAGTTCAAAACTCTTGATCGTGTTGATTCAATCATGATGAAATTCATATGGGACTTCAAGAGACCCTACCCACATAATCCCTGAAAATTTGAACAAAATCGGATGAAAACTCAGGAAGATATGGCTGTAACAAGCAGACAGACAGACAAACATGGAACCAAAGTTGTTCAGGAAGTTCTGAAACGAAAAAAAAGACAAGAAAATTTCTATTTTGGAGGACAAAAATGAAAACAAAGCTTCCGCTACCTTCGGTCGACTCGGAATAAAAAATGGGGGTTTCAATTCTGAGGAAGTAGGTAAGTGTAGATTTACACGTGGATAAAAATTAATTATGTCTACCAAAGTACTTACTATTTTTCAACTCATTGTTAAAAAGAATCGGACACTTATTTATGTTTTTATGATTTTTTTCGTTCACTCATCATAGTGGAAAAAACTGAATATTTCTGTATGTGAATCACCCTGTATAAAAATGATTCCCGTGGTGCGTGGTGTCCCAATTAGGGCAACGTCCCTCCCTTCTACTCCCTTGTCTCTCCATCTCCCTTCTACTCCCTTGTCTCTCCATCTCCCTTCTACTCTCCCTTGTCTCTCCATCTCCCTTCTTATTCTCATTCACATCCTCTCCTCTCACCACAGGAAACACGCACTGTGGAGCTCCGGATGGCCTGTTGTAGTCTTCCACCTTCACACACTTTCCTTCCTGAGCTCAACTCCGACCTCCAGTGGATACATAACTCCACGATCTTGACTGAGCTGGATAGTGCATAACCCTGTTCGACCAGATGTACACGACACCCAACTACTTCATTCAATTCACACTCTTAAATCTACCCAAGTTTCGTTCAACTATTACGTAAGAATTAACATTAGGTATCTTAAAATGAGCTGCAATATAATAGCGACAATATAGTAATAATGTAATAGCTTCAAGGCTCATTATATATGAAGATCGGGTTGGAAACGGATGGGGGAATTTTGAAGCTAATTCTTTACTTTCCTGAGCCCACCTGAAAGGTGAAAGGAAAGTATTGCGATCCGCAGAAAATCCTATTTCTAAAAAATTGCCTCAGATTGGTTCTAATAAACATCTAATCAATTTTCTCCAAGTTTTGGAAAAGTGTATGTAAGTCCGAATGGGTGCATGTACGTATGTATGGATGTCTGTATGTGTATGGCCACGATTCCGGCCCCAACAAAAATTATATTAAAAAAAAATCCGATTCCGAGGATTGGTTTCTACATGTTTGAGGATACTGCAATAAGAATTTGAGCCCTCCAGGTCAATTATTAGGGGGGGGGGGGGGGGGG
>JAEMON010000004.1:4695925-4709230 GCA_030264115.1 Lygus lineolaris | reverse complement strand
TTTTTTTTTTTTTTTTGCGAGGAAAGCTAAAAAAGGTGCTAAAAACGACGTCTTTCAGGTTTCTATGGGTGAGGAAAGTGGAGTGATGCCTCGCAACAGATGCTTTTAATGTTAATCTTTATCCTGGCAGCGTTGCATACCTAATAATTCATGTACAATTTTTGTGCGTTGCATATTCATGCTCAAAAATTTTTTTGAACGTCCGTTAAAAGGCGGTTAATCTATTACTAGTTTACTATCTGCTAAGCAAATTGCAGCAAATTTGTCTTTTGTGTGGGTGTGGGATTAGCTTCCTTCGTTGATTGTGCAGATGATGGAAATGTTGGTATAAGTACCTATTGTGAGCCAGTCACAAACTACCAGTCAAATTTCATCGAGAACAGACCGCAACGAATCGTGAAAAATCTACATTCGTGGAACTCCACATTTGCGCATGCGTAGCAGCGTTCATGCATATGATTTACTCCACGGATTACCTCTTGGAGTGCTCTTCCCTAGTCTCAATCTCGATGGCTGATGCACCACTACAAGGTGTGAATTTCTGTGATGCAATGACAGAAGAGGAAGCAGAGCCTCTGGTGTCAGGTGGCCGCCTCTCATTGTTCTCGAACGAAGCTGATCTTTGTGCGTGGATGGTGACGTGGTTAACTGACTGAGAAAGAATAAGAAAACTCCAGCGCCTACCCACTATCACAGCTTTGACCTTCATGGACCCACCACGTTTCCATTTAAGTGGCATTAGCGGTAGGTAGCAAGATCTCGATAATGATCGGAGTTACTGTTAGCCGGAAAGTCACAACCACATGACATCTAAAATTTCTATAATTACTGTTCTGTAGTCACAACCCATCACACTACTATAAGCAAAACCTGGATGTTTCTGGAATGAAGAGAGGAGTTGAGTAGAAACCATCTTGCAGATCTAATTCAAAGGGGAATTCCGGTGGGTCGGAATTTTGTATTTTCCAGTGTGGATACTTAAACGTTCTAAATTGGCAACACAGTAAATATACAGCATAATGGTTTTCACCCTCCGTTTTCATACGGTTTTTCCTGACGATATTCTCACATAATATATATGATTAAAATGCATCATAATGGATAATTAAAGAGTAATTTTGCATTTTCGACTTCAAATTCGGATTCAGCGCCCTTGAAACCCCCTCAGTTCCAATTTTCAGCTCAAAATGTTCATCAGGTTGGCTGTAAAACGGGTGAAAAGATCACGCGTGACGTCATCCGTTCTGAGGAGCGGAGGGCGCATGGTGGGTGATGTAATCTATATTTTTTACGGAACTCGTTTTCGCTCACTTCCAATCATCGGATACCGCACAGATAGCACCTTTTTGGAAAGCTCTCACTGAAATCTTTCAGTTTAAAGAAGAAAATGGAACAGCTGGAATTGCCCATTCCCATTTTCATACCAAGAGTTTAGAAACAAAACTGTCTCTTCAAAACCAGTTTCGTACAAAACCAACCTAGAGCTAGGAAAACTTCCTCAAGCAGATAAGTGTAAAGAACTAGTAGATCGATTTGATTAATTATGGTATACCCGGACATTTGTTACTATCTTTGGAGTAAATTAACTTAAAATATTTTGAAATTCTACGTGTATTTACAGCTGAAAAATATGGCCTTGGGACAGATTTTTTGTTCTCAAATTTTGAAGGTGCTGGAAAAGTGAATTCGAAAATCTGGCAATGTACTAGCATTTCATGATTAATATTCATGAATTTTTTAGAAATTTTCAGAGCACTTCAAGTGGGCCTAAAATCAATTTATCAAAAATCTTTTTTTGTCCCAAGGTAAAAACCTGGCATGTACCATGGGACAGCTATGTTTGTACCTTGGGACTCGTGTCTGAACCTTGGGAACAGGCGATCTGTAGCTGTTAGAAGGAAGGCAATGTGCGAAAATATCATTCAAGTACACAACATTGAAAGAAAAAAAACAGTCTTATGTCTATAATAACTACCTACTTATGGGCATGACTCGCTGAAAACACTGAAACGTATGCTATCAATGAGTCCACAATTTTAGGAATACAAATTTTTCAAATGTTTTAAGGAACGAATTTAGCTTGAGCCTCAAGAGATCATGGAATCCGAAAACAACAGAATAATGTCATCAGGGATATTGAAATTGAAGTTACATTATCATGAAACGATAAAAAATGGTGTCCCAAGGTACAAGACTTGAATTGTCCCAAGATACAAACACAGCAAGTTTTTCTGTGAAATAAACATACCTAATGAAAACGTTATGGACTTCATATCGAACCTCAATAAGTAGAATGCAACCGAAATTAGTGAGAAAAATTGCTGACGCTTTTCGAAATGGACGATTTCCGAAGACGAAGTCCTTTTCCCAAATGAGCTCAAAACAAACAAGTTGCTAACACAGTGTTAAGGTGAATGATTACGAAAAACCCAGTTCAGCCAATGTGTTTATATCAACAAGCCTGTAAAATATGCCAGGGTTTACATTTGTCTAGCATCCTTTAAAACTAATCTGGAACATGACTTTCCCCTACATTATGATGCTTCAGAGAAAACTTTCACACAAACTTCTTACTTCAGAAATATGTTGGTACCTACCTATCTTCAGAATTACAACGTGGGTAGTTTCAAGTCGTAATACTGGAAAAACGATCGGAGGCAATCGTTCTTCCATATTACCTTGAGCATCCAAATCTCTATAAAACACGACCATTTCAAAAATGGAAGATCCAAAGCACCCACCAGTGGTATTTTCAGGGTGGGGTGGTCTCGCGCAAGTTATTAATAAAAAATCCCCGCGAGCCTGACGATGGCGGAAGGCGAAAATAATCGTTTCCCGGTTCAGCGAACGCTCGCATAAAGTTCATGAGAAGAATAATCGATAGCGGATTAGGCGTGAAATCAACTAATAATGAAAAAGTTACCACACGATAGATGACCAACCCATGACCGGCCATGATGCAGACAGTCATCAATAATACGGATGATCGACCCGCAATGCAAATCCGGTCACTTTAGATCAGAGATGAATGACATCAACAGAAATGATTTTACCGTCGAGTTTTCGGTACCTATATTTAATAGAGACCTTGATCAGGGCCTATAGTTACAATAATTACAATGTACATCAGGTACGGTAAAGCCGCACCTAGTAGATACGTTAGTATCAGTATTCTTTGTAGCTAATGACCAGTGATGGGCAAATGCAATTTTGGAAATGGATCACTTTCGTCGGCACAAAGACAAAATCGTAAATCTTCGAATTAGTTAATTTTTTGTTAACCCTTGAAGGGTAATTCTACGTCGATTCGATGTGTATTCAATTAGCGAATTTTCGAAGAAAATGAAGCTATTGCAATGGCTTCAAAATTTTTGTAATGCAAATTTTTGACAATTTTCTTCATGGAAATCCGTTTCAGACCATTCTAAAACGATTCCTGAAATTTAACACTTTCATATGTATATATATATATTCATATAAATATATTTATATATGTGTCACTCCAGACGATATCTGCCCGTGGGATTGAGATAGAAAATCCAAAAAAATTTTAAATGTCAATAATATCAAAAGTAAGGATGAGTTCGTTGGCCAGAATTTTTGGAGTACTCCAAGGGGTCAAATTTTAAAAATTTAGAGTCAAGATCCCAAAAAAACGCGTTTTTTGAGGTTTTCGATGTGAATTACCATCTTAAACATAGGAACATAATATGGTATATTCGGAATCAGCGTGAAATTTCCTATAAGAATCACACACAAAATCGGTTAATTCTTTGAAAATTCGTTCACCAACTCATGCTGCATGAATGGAACTTTTTTTATTTTCATGTGGTGACCGCTAGAGCGCAGCAGGGGCTTGCAACTCTAGGAGTGCCTCCCCCAGTCGTAGTGAACAGAAAAATTGAAGTTCTTAAATATATTTTCTTATTTTCCATAAATCTTAAATGTAAATTCCAAAAACGGAGCTAAGAATGCTTCGGAAAAATGATTACGTACCTGAAGATTTTCACTTAGGTATTCAATGAGTTGAAAAATTATACTTTTGTTTATTGAGAGCCTTGTTATTTGAAATTTTCCTGTTTATAGAGATGAAAACGGCAATTTAAGACAATTTTTCAGAGGGGTTTGTCGAATCGACGTGTAGATACCATTAAGGGGCCAAGGACCCATGTAATTCAGTTTTTCACATTTTTCTCTGCCAATTTTTGATGAACTTAGATGCAGTTTGCGGCATTCTTCTTGTTTTTCGATACTCCAGGGGAATGAACTAAGTAAAATTTCAATTTCAAAAATATTGAATTTTTCACATCTCTCTAAAAAAATTAAATTGGCATACAGGCACTTCATCCCCCTGGAGAATGATAGAATAGGAAGAATGCCTCTAACCGCATCAAAATCCGTGGAAAATTGGCTGAGAAAAATGGGAAAAACTATGCAATGCTAAAAAGGTTAGGGGAGGGGGTAGGGGTTAGATTATCCGTTTTTTAAACTTATCGTTCCTAAGTAGTAATAATGTTATAGTAAAAGTTCGTATAAACCCTTCGGTAGCTGAGATTTAGGCATTTTTGAGGAAATTGTGGGCTCCGTCCCTCGCCCCCTTAAGGGGAAATAACTCCAGGGTGGGTAACCTCAAATATTGCCTTAACCCTAGAAGGGTTTCTTGGGTTAAGGCTATATTTGAGACCACCTACCTCCAACCTGTTATAGAAGAATTGTCGTCCACGAATAACCATGGCAACAGGTTGATTTTGGGAGTTGGACTTTCACGAAACTGTCAAGCTACCCAAAATGCCACAGTGACAAGTACGCGAAATTGCGGCAGATTCGTTATTTTGCTATTGCGTAGAGGAAATTTGGTTCAGATTGGCGTTTTGGTTTATTATTTTCAATAATGAACCTTTGGGATCGAGCCCGACAAATTTTTGTTTACCCCCCCCCAAAAAAAAATTTTTTGATGTTTTACTTTTCAAAGTACGTAAAATCCAAAAATCGAATTGAAAAAAAAATCCCTCTAATTGTTTTTCCATTCATTTCAAATAGATCACAATTTTCAGCGTCGAATGAGACCTAGTACCTCGAGAAGGATTTTAGGATCAACCGTTCGCTCCCTGTAAGGACTTGAGGGTTGAACGAAATAGCAGAAACACGAGTGTGAATCTCGAATCTTCCCGAGTAGGCTACCCGTACTCACTTACCTAATTGTTGAGTGAAAAGAAACAAGTGCTTCTTCATTTTGAGGATATTATTTCTTTTTTACATGCGCCCTCTCATCCAATCGCGATTAAAATCCATAGACAATCACCAGTAGGAGTCCCCGAATATGAGTGAATTCGAACCAGTAGGAATAACAAAAGAATCGTGTTTTCAAGGAAATATACGCATGAATGAGCGGAACGTGGAAATATTGGACATTAAGGACGGGATTTATAGGCAGTCCTCGAGTTTCAAGGAGACCTTGAGATGGGCTTCAAGGATTCCTTAAGCCGAGTCCTTATTCTAAATTTTTTCGAGGAGACCATTTCAAGGTCTCGTTGAAACTCGAGGACCGCCTATAAATCCCGCCCTAAACATTTTGAAAATGGTGGGACACCAACTTTCGCCTCAAAACTGGGGCTTTCAGAAATTGTCGTGGAAACTGAATATTAGTGATGGAATTGTTGAGGGTCGATCAATGAAAGAAGTGGGTGCCAACGTCTCGGAGAATTTATTTCTCCATCTTCAGGGCCTTTAAAATCGAATAAAAATTATGACAATATTGATATTTGAACAATGTGATTGACACTTAAAGTAACCATAGAAAAGCTTGGATATTGGAATTTTGAATATAAAAAGAAGGTGTAGTTGCTTATGCACACGATTTTCGAGTACCGTTCTTCTTCCTTTTTTCATTCCATGGTATATAACCTTGCTTTGTACCTCCAATATTTAGTCTTCCAATATTGGTGAAATAGTACGCACCGTCTTACTTTCCACTGCCTTTGAATGATTCATGTAAGTGGTGATTTTAATCAATTTTAACACGCCTAGATTATTTTTTATTTATACTTTCATGTGTTGTACAATTAGTTTTGTATTTCAATATGCCTATTGTATATCAACTACACCTTCTTTTTATATTCAAAATTCCAATATCCAAGCTTTTCTATGGTTACTTTAAGTGTCAATCACATTGTTCAAATATCAATATTGTCATAATTTTTATTCGATTTTAAAGGCCCTGAAGATGGAGAAATAAATTCTCCGAAACGTTGGCACCCACTTTTTTCATTGATCGACCCTCAACAATTCCATCACTACTTTACTCTACGATCAACATACTTAAAATTAATTAAAACTGAATATTGATTGAGTGGACCTGCTTACTGATGGATAGTTGTATGTAGGTAGGTAGGTACCTACCTCTACTATGAAAAATTCAAAGAGGAAAGGAGTCAATATTCTGTTTGAATTATAAATCGATACCCTCAGTAGAATGAAGAATGAACAGTGTAGGGAGGTACGTTCAAGCGATCCAGTAATTGCGACCAATTCGTATTGAACGCGGCGCAAATCAAAGTAGAAACCAGAAACCCACAGCGGGAGAAATGTGAAGGTTCCAATAGGTCAACTACACCTGTAGGTCAGCTGTAAAAGGTTAACTGAGCTGCAAAGATATAAGAGACTGTGGAATGTCGACCTAAACAGTCCACCAGGTAGTCCAGTAATAAACGGAAAATGTTTGAACGGTCGGCTGCAGCGCGCTGCTACGGTTGAGAGCGTCAACGAGCGATTAGAACACGAATGAAACATCAGCGAATCGAAAAGCTGCGACAAACAGAGATAAAATGAGAAGGTAAACGTGAGAAATCAGAAAATTCACTGTAAATCGGCAGATTTCTATAACTTTAGAGCACGACTCCCGATATTTTCGTAGGGATTTTTTTCCGCATTCTTCCACCTTGATTGAAGACGGAACAACAGATTAGGTACATAGTCATAAGTAGGTACTACTACTTTTCTCACCCATGTACATATCGCTCGCTAAATTATACGGTATGTTTAAACCATAGATATACACTACTGGATGGCTCAGGTAACAAGGAACCTCGTTTTCCGGTCCTCCGAACCTGGGGATTCCCCGATTTGGACCAGATTAGTAGTAACCACTGATTACTACAGAAACAAAATCCAAAAATTCCCTGAGTTTTCCAGGTTTTCCAGACCGCGAAAGTGATTTTTTCCCTGACTTTTCCAGGTTTTCCCTGACCACTTTCTTTTTCCCAGACTTTTCCAGGTTTTCCAGACCTGTAGCAACCCTGTGGACGGCAAAAAGAATGCCGCTTATGCATTTCTTCCCTTACTCAGGGGATATTCATTTAATTTGTTGAGGTCATTGCGCTTCAAAATCCTCTTCGTTGTTGATCCCTGAGTTTTGTGGTGTATTATACCCCCAGCACAGGCAAATAATGGGGTTTCAATTACCGTGAGAACACCAAAAATAGCTTTGGAAACGAAACCTCTTCCCTCACTCTTTTCCCCTCTTCCTTCTAGTTAATTAATGGAATAGGTTGAGTTTGACTTGGAAAATGTTGAATTTGACCTGAAAAAGGTTGAACTTGACTCGGAAATTAATGCTCTATATATCTATGGTTTAAACACACTATAATCGCTAGTCTTCAGGTCTGTTCTGGTTGGGTTCTGTATAAAATCTGCGTAGAACCTACAACCCACATTCAATTCTTGTTCTTATGGTGAGGTTCTCAAAGTGCGCTGGTTCCCGACCCCAACGCGCTTGGAACACACCTACATTTCATACCCATACTGATAGGTCTGTAGGGTCTTTGTAGGATTCAATGCTCCATTTTGAGGGACATTTTGTACCAATAGCTCGAGTAGGTACAGTCCAAGGTGTCGCTCTTTCGGGAGTGTTGTCCCCATTGTAATGACAATCAAAGGCTCGCTCGTTTGACTCACGGATTACATCGGATAGGCTCTTATGGGCTGCAGCCGTAATACTTATCGTATACCGCGATATTTTATGAAACTTGACCTACGTTCCAAGTCAGTGAAAGTCGGGAAGCGCACAGGCTCCCGCTGCAGGTCGGGTGCCGCTACGTGCAAGGAGGTGCCAACCCCCACTCTGCCACCACCTCCAGCTTCAACAGAGAAGGTATTGCGGTGACCTCCAATCACGCGATTCATACCTTCCACATGAGCCAATCGTCGGATCTCCAAATCGAAGATCGAACCAAATCTCTTCTGATAAAACACAAATCGACGTCGATTCCATAGGTAAAGTAAGTTGGTGGCGATGTCGGCCTACATCCAGGGGAAGACTTGATCTAAAAATCATTGTTAGGGGGGTGGAGGGGGGCTAGACCACGACCTAGGTACATTGAAAAAGAGTGATAATTTTAACAATCATGCTTTTGTTTTATGTAGGTAAATAGGTCGGTAACAAGAAATAGAAACGTGGATTGCATAATAATTAGATAGGTAAGTACTAATTACCCATCTAATTATTATGTAATCCACGTATAAACGCAGAAATAATGGAGAATTATCGTGTATGAGAAAGTCACATTTTGTCTGTCTTTGCATTGCTATTTGGAATAAAATTTCGTTGTTACAAATTTCGTTGTTGTTCGCAGTTTTCATCAGATGCCGTTCGAATTTTCTTGGACGCGTGAAGCTATGTGCCATTTCCACTTGGCACAGTATTTTTATTTTGTAGCTCAGAATTCAGCTGGTAGGTAAGACTGGGAACGTTTTTGCATACACTATGCAGTTATGAACATAAATAAATACCTGTACATCATAATAGGGAATCAGACGTGAACTAAGAAACGATATTATTACATACGTATTTATTCCTTGGAGCAGCACCATGACGATAGATCACTCAGAAAATACTGTTATACTCGTTCATGAAGCTTACCTGCAACAAAATGAAAAACATAAGTTGAGAAACTACTGGAAGGTATAATGGGTAGGTACCTAGTTAATAATTGATAAAATAAAAACGATGCGAGCTTATTCAAATATTTTGAACAATAACCTACCTACTTAGGGGTAGGTAGGTTGTATGTGGTAGATACGTTCAAGCTTGATTGCCTATGCCAATGCAAACTTGTTTTACCAACGATTCTAATAATTTTTCATTTATTTATGGTTTGGCACGTCTAGCAGTCGTAACTTCATTTGATTGGAAGATCTATTGAATTCTTTCTATACAAGGCAATACGATTTGGTCACGCTTGGTGAACTTTTTTCCAGTCGTTGGTCTTTACAGTTGATACCAAGACGTTTTGATTGAGAAGAACACCTGCAGGAAGCTCTAATGTGGAACAATCCCACGACGTTTTTTATAACAGGGACCTATCGCTTGCTATGGGCCATTTCGAAGAGATTTAATCACGAAATTCTCCATAGTGCGGCGGGTGTCCGCTGACCGTTCACATGATGGACCTTCTTGTCCCCTTACCAATTTTTCTATTTTGTTCAACATTCCTTGTCTGCTTTGGGATGGCTGCAGCTGAAAACGTTGTGGGCAGCATGCTCTTCCACTGCATTGAACACCTCTACCACCAGGTAAGATAGCTTTCCATCAAGGTAAAAGATATTTCTTCCATAGTAAAAGTGTAGAAATAACAAACGCGGGTAGCATGAAACATTTCAAAAACCTGCTGAGAGTGCAAGAATGTTCAAAGAACTTGTCAACTGGGTAGAAATTATTGTGTTTTTAAACCATGACATCTATTCACAACTATTTTTTACGGCGATTTCCAACAGATATTTCATGGACTGAACATAAATAGCCCACAACATATCACATCAATCTTTACATAGGACAGCTTTAAGGTACCTTCGTAGTCGTAGGCTGTTGAAATTTGTTTTTCCCGTTTTCAAAGTGTATCTCACTCCTCGATTCCTTGCAAGGATATATCTTGATATTATCTTCGCACGATTTGTCCCCAATTTCGATGAAATTTTCAGTTATTGATATGGTCCTAGAAGGTCCCCTATGAATTCAATTGGAGCCTGATCGTCAGAAGAGCGCAAACGTGAAATCCGCAAATCGATTTGTTGGTTAGCTGGTGAGACTGGGCCTTTACTGGCAAACCCATGCTGGCTACAACTGTTAAAATGCATTCTTCATAAAGCTCGGCACAAAATTCTCATAAAACTCCGCGCCTCGGCAGGGGGCCAGCCCCCTGCACCCCCGGTTAGTTCTACTTCAGCACCCTGTATATTTATCACTCCAGACGACATCTGACCGAGGAATCGAGCCAAAAATCCGGAAAAAATTCAAAGTGTCAATAATATCAAAAGAAAGGATGAGTTCGTTGGCCAGGATTTCCGGAGTACCTACTCAAAGGGTTCAAATTTAGAAAATCATCATTTGAGTCAAAAATCGCTAAAAAAAAATTAAAAAAACGCGTTTTTTGAGGTTTTTGTGTAAATCAATCACCCACCAAATCGGTTACAATGATTCTTTGAAAATTCGCTCATCAACTCATGTTGCATGAATGTGACTTTTTGACAAGCCCTCGTTTCACTCTGATTGAACAAAACAACCAAACGCGGGTCGTGTTCTCCTCAAAATTTAGGACCCACTAGCAATAATCATTTATGACTTATGTACCTTGGTATGAGCAGGTTCCTCATTAAATTTTGTTGCTATCTCCTCTCCCATGCTGCCTTCTTCGATGAATTGGAGACAGCTTCCGACTGCTTATTTTCTACAACGTTCTTTTTCTCCATGACTAATGTCCTGAGGTAATCAGTTCCTTTCGCATCGAAACGTTTTTCACTCATTTTCACTAACTTGTAACAAATAAAACAATACTAACACAAAACCAAACTAACAATGTAACTTTTCTCTTGACTGTTCACGATGAAAACTTTTCGAAATAGCGCAATCATATCAAAACCAAATAGCGCGAAATCAACACAAACAACTGATAAGGAGAAAGATTGAGCTTGAAGTTGGTCTGGGGGAAGCTATCGCAGCTAACTGTCCCTTAAACGATCCTTTACTCGGAAAGGTTCCTTTTACGGATAAGCTTGATCTCTGCATTCCGTTTTTCAAAGGGACGCTCCTTTTAAGTTTAAAGGAAGGGACGTTCCTTTTATTAAAGGAGCGTTCTTGCATACTAAGACTGAATAGCTTAGAAATAAGAAAACTTTGGGTCGCATTTTTGTGACATTTTTTCGTAACGTTTTTCTGACATGTTTTCGTAACGCCAAGAAATTGGCTTTAGGAGCCGCTCAGTTGATTCTGGCCCAATACAACATCAAGTAAAAGTCCCAAAGAGGCCACATACTACATTACAGCTTCATAGACTGAATAGCTTAGAAATTAGAAAACTTGTGTCGCATTTTTGTGACATTTTTTCGTAAAGTTTTTGTGACATGTTTTCGTAACGTTTCGGACAGTTAGGTCATGGCTAAAGCATGTTCTATGCTAAAAGATTCCTTTCAATTTACCGATCTCGAAGTCATTCAATTCACCGTTCTCGAATCTAGTTATTTGGGCCCACCGTATTCATACTCAATCTCAGAGACCTTCACAATTAATGTTATTGATGGAAGGTATGTGTCTTAAACACCATGACCTTTGTGGAAAGTTGAATAAGTAGGTATATACCAATCAGTTAGCAATCATTATTTAAATAATATTTCGATTGTGAGACGATATATACCTTCAAAGTTTGAAACTTTGAAATGTATAACTATGGCTCAACAAACTGTTTAAAAGCTCTCCTGTAAATCTAGAAAGAATATTTAACTTTTGCCATCTGAGTTCAGAAGTGAAGAGGAGTGTCCTCAGATGAGGAGTCCATGACGGATGAAGAGGCAATAATGAGGCAAAAATGGCAAAATTGCCAGGCAGTGAATCATCTTGTTTTGAGCTTCATTTGTCCTTACTTATATTGGTTTGTTTGTCTGTACCACCTACCAAGCAGCAATTTCGGGTCTGTTGACTTGAAATTTTGAGGGTGGACTATTGGGGCACCCTAAAAAGGGGGTAGGTATACATTTTGACGGCGATTGTTATGAGTTAGACATAGTGACAGTAAGTGTTGACTGTTGGCTCCAAGAGTAGGTGGGTATGCTATCCCACCATCACACGTCCTATAGTCCAGGCAAAGGTCTACAGACCAACTAATAATGTTAGCATTGAAACTGGTAAGTGTGGTATAAGAAGACTGTAGTAACTCCTGTTCGATTACTGAAACGTGGTGATATTTTACTATAATAATTTGTTTTTATCTAACCAGGCGGAGACTTGCAACACGACTGTGCCGCACTTGGTGTCAGAAATTGCGACCAACTATTTCAAATACCTCGGACTCATATCCTACCACTACTCATTGAAAGTTACCGACCTTTGGATTGATCGCGCCGTGGATTTCATCATCAAAGACGATCCATGAAGGTTAAAATTTATTATGCTGTAACTTTTGAAATCGAATAAGAGTAGGTATGCACTGTCAACCTCATTATAAATTGTACGTACTTCAATACCCAATTTATAAGGTGGAAAAGCCCTCCACTACTAGGCAGTACTAGGTAGCAAAGACCTAACTGACGATTTTCCAGGAATACTTGATAAGGCTTCTTCAGTAGTAGGTAACATTTTCCTTCAAAAACACCAATATATTTTTAGAAACGTTGACGTTAGTAGATGTAGATGATAGGAGAATTTCATGATTTAAGATACCTACCTACCTAAGATACCCATTCGCTTCCTAGAAAATTCTGTGAATAAATTAGTCTATAAAATCCGAGATGACTTTTTTTAGTTCATTAGATAGAAAATTCTCAACTTCCCTAGCTACCTACACTCCTACAGTTCTGTTGTAAACGGCGGAAATATTCTTTAACAGTCTAGGGTAGTTTTTTGCCAACCTTTGTGTGTTTATTAAATTTGCCCATGCACAATGTAATATGGCTCATCACTGGTTCATCAAAAAATGGTTTGGAAATTCTGAAAAATGTACCATTTGCCTCAGAAAATCAATTTTGCATCAGTCAAGATGAATCAGGAGTGTCACCATTCGATTCTGCGTGAAAGTTACGTTATTCCTCTGGCCATGGCTATGGTCAATTCGAGATACGCCCAAACACTCTATTTCCTCCACTACAAATGACCCACCGTTTTTGCATTCAAACGTGATTTTCACCCCTGATTTCCACAGTAAAATTGAAACTAATCACGGCGCTGGAAAGCTGATGAAACTGAGATGTTTTTCCCGTTCTTGCAAAAGGGGTTTTTATTTATAAGTCCCATTCATGCAGCATGAGTTGATGAGCGAATTT